>PVKP010019261.1:0-42795 GCA_004027715.1 Plecturocebus donacophilus
CCACCCCATATCCACAAAACATATATTTTTTTCAATATTATATCATACTTATTCTAAAAGTGATCACATAATAGGAAATAAATCACTTTAGTTTGCATAAGCATTTCACAGATTTAAATGAAATCCTGAGCAATAGAGCAAGATTCTCGTTCTCTCTCCCTCTTTCTCTTTCTTCCTTTTTTCTCTTTTATTCTACTTCTGTCTTAAAAAAAAAAATAACTTCCCCTCTCTCTCCTTCTGAAAAAAAAAAAATAAAAAATAACTGGTACAATTCACTGGTTTGTGATACTGGTCTAGGCCCATGTAAATATTTGTTTGCTGCCTGTGGCTTAAAGCAGGGGACCTCAGCCCTCAGGGCATGGACTGGTGCTGGTCCACAGGCCTGTTAGGAATTGGGCCACACACCAGGAGGTGAACAGCAGGAGAACCAGCATTAACACCTGAGCTCCACTCCTGTTAGATCAGTGGCAGCATAGATTCTCATAAGAGCATGAACCGTATTGTGAACTGTGCATGAGAGGGATGTAGGTTGCATGCTTCTTATGAGACCTGCCTTTTGACCTAAAGTGGAACAGTTTCATCTCGAAACCACCCCCCTCCCCAGTTCATGGAAAAAACTGTCTTCCATGGAAATGGTCTCTGGTGCCAAAAAGGTTGGGGACTGATAGTATAAAGCAATGTGAATACAGTAGAATTTGGGGGAAGTCTTAAGGAAGTTGTTCTGTAGTTCTCCAGAGTTTTGAGTTTCAGCCCTCTGCTGTTAACTTGCTGTCTGATCTTCAGTAGGTCATTAACCACACTTGGATTCTTTAAATCATAGGCTATTAGAATTAGAAGGATCATAAGGATCTCTTTCTAACCAATATACTGGACCCAGCATTGTGCCTGCCTGGGCCTTGGTGACTTGTCTAATAAGAGGCCTTGCCACCACTGCCATCACCTTGTCTCATAACACATCATTTGCTGGGGTAAGGCTTGGCCATAGTTGCTCAACACCCAGGTCCAAACTCTAGGTCCAAATCGACAAGACCCACAGAGGACCCTCTTACTGCTCCCAGGCTTAGAAAGAATGCTGCTTGCACAGGACATAGGGTCTGGCTTCTGTCCAGCAGATACACAGAAGATAGGAGAATGCAAACAGTAAATATTAGAGGGTTGCTCTGTCATGAGGCAGACTCTGGCCAGTGACTAGGAGATGACTGAAAGAAGGGTGTAGATTTCTCTCCTGACTGATTGTTCCAAGGTGGTTTCACATGGCCTATCTGGAGAAATCCCACGTGCCTGAGCAACTGACTTCGTTGTGAAGCTCCACAATATCCCTATCTCATATATTTTCTCCTTTCCTTGTTCTCACACTTTTGTTTCTCATTCTTGCTGCCTTGGAAATTGTACCTTCTATTGATGACTTATTGATGACTTCTAATGATGATGTAGGATTTGCCTCAGACTTGGATTTTTAAGGAATCAAGACTAAGATACCAGTTTCACATCAAAATGGGAATTCTAGTAGAAGATCAGGCAAATTCTCCTTGACTAAATATTTACAATATTTAAAACACAGGTTTTAAGTCAGGATCCCAAAAGGTATACAGAATAAGTGTAATTCCTATTTTACATGCATTTAAAGATGGAGGCAGTGTTGTAAAATGGGTGGCGACTGTTGGAATCAGGGAAACCTTAGATCAAATTCTCTTTTCAATACTTGCTAGGTGTGAGATCAAGGGCAAATGTGCCAAAATCTCTCCCAGAGTTAGTTTTCTGAAAATATAGGCCTATAACTATTTGACTCTGCATCCCTGATTCTTGACTGAATACTGCCAAGGCCTCCAGGAATTGAGGGTGTTAATGAAAGTGGAGAACAAGGGGCTGAGAGTGAGGGGTGAACCTATGGTCCAGCTTGCTGCCTGCACTCGGTTGAAGAGTTCAAGTAAGGAGAATGACAACAGAATCTGCACTGAGGACTGGATGTTAAAAGAAAATTGCAATCAAAACTTGTAACTGCATTGGACTCGCTAGCTTGTGAACTGCAAAACAAATGAAGTTAGTAAACTGCATCCAGGAATGTAAGCCAAGATTAGATGTGACAGCTTTGCCAGCAGGGCTTCTTGGGGCTATGGATAACACAGAAGTGGAAAAACACATTTTAGTTTCTCTCCCTCTCTGTTAGACATAGCCTAGGGAAAGCCTCTATGTTGGAAACATGACTTCCAGGCAATTTACTAATAGCTTCTTTTAATTTTGAAATAGTAAATGTTTATTTAAAAATATCCAAAACTCTAAGAGTAGAAAAGGTAAGAAAGAAAAAATAATACTCAATATAAATTTATTTTTCTTGCCATTGATGCTAGTTAAAAGAAACATTTTATTTGAGAAAAATGACCTCCGTTATTTTATAAGGTTATTATGGTTTATGAGTTGGAATCTTGTGATATAACAAAATACATTTGTGGTTAAAAATATCTTTCAGAAGAATCAATACATGTATGTGTGTTAATCTATAATATATAACAAATTTTTTGAACCACTGTCTATCATTTAGTATTTGCATTTGGCAAAGAAGGAAATTGAGGTTCTAATGATACTTACCGGTTGCTGATTCTAGAATGTGGTTATGATTAGGCGGAATTCTCAGGTACAAACTTTGGAATCTATTCTGGCAGAAAGGATATTAGGTGGCCCATAGAACGTTTGAGCAGCTAGAGACAGAGCTCAAGGCTAAACTTCCTAGAACAGTGACTGAAGTCAGGCTGCTTCACTGGCCTGTTGAGGAAGCCACTGCACCAAGCAATTCATGCCAAAGACGTGACTGCATTGCACTGATGCCTCTTGGATGTCGGGAGCTTGACCTTGTAATCATAGGAGTCCCAGGAAACTGGGTAACCGCTATTCCCAAAGGCAGCAAAATGGAAGCTGCCCACAGGGCCTGTTTCCACACATTGCTCACTTTAGAATTGATGGCTCAGTGGGTGAATCTGATTAGTGAAGCACAAGTCATATATCTGGCTGCATTTGAGTCTGACTTCATCACTGGGGCCATGGAACTGATTACATGGGAGTTCCTCCAAATGTGGAAAAGTTATTCAGAGGGAGGTGGTTGATCACAAACATGCCAAGTATTTAATGCAGTTGGGGAACTGTAATTTTAACCCATGTGTCTAATCCAAAGCTTTTGCCATGAACCAGGATGCTGTGCGTCCTCAATATTGCCTCTGCTTTAAGCCAGTGCTTCTGAAAGTGTGGTTCTTGGACCAGCAGCATCAGCACCCCTTGAAAACTTGTAGAAATGCAAATTATTGGCCACTATCCCAGATCTACTGAATTAGAAAGTCGGAGGGTGAAATCCAGCAATTTTAAACAAGCCTTCCAGGTGATCTTGAAGGCTTTGAAGTTCAGAAGTTTGAGACCAGCTACCCTATGCAACACTCTACTATTTTACCATAGTAAAGTGGTATTTTTCCTCTTGAGAGACTTCCGACTGTTTTGGAAGCTCAGGAAAAAAAAAAACAGAAAACAAAAAGCAAACAATTACAAAAATAAGAAGTAGAAATCCAACCTAGTTAGAAGCTATTAACAACCATTAGTGTACTTGTGCATGGCTCCTTTGTGACATTTACTGATGTGGATATGATTTTGTTATTTATAAAACTTTATAAAAGCATAGTGACTTACCATAGTTGAAATATATCAAATGGATGGGAGATGTATGTACCTGAGCTTTTAAATGAAGATAATGGAGTGCCAGAGACTTGTAAAACTTTCTATGTTGCAGTCTATAATTTCCCTCTTTAATTCAAGCTTAGATGACACATCTTTTAAAATGTATAAAACATTGGGAGGATTCTCTAGGCTGGCTACTCTCAGGTCTTCTAAAACAAAGGGCACTTTCCTCCAAAGGGTGGGTGTATGAATAAGGGTTGGAGCTAAGCATGCCTCTTACACTGATCAGCCTGTGTGCTCTTGTCTTTCTGAATTTAAAAATACTGGTTTTCTATACATTATTAGCCATATCTGCAGGGAAGGGAGGGGAGATATTAAAGCAGGTTAAAAAGTCTTCAATGATTTATTCATTTATCTGTCAAATATGGATCAAGCAACCAGTATTTGGAAAACATAGTGCTAGTGGTAACCTTTGGGCTAGTATTGCAAAACAGAATTATCCCCATGTATATCATACATGATTTACCTATGACTAAAAAGTAAGAATCAAGTAAAATACTTAACCTTAAAAGCAAATGCTAAAAGCTTAGCCCAGCCTTACTTGTTAAAAGAAGAAAAGGGAAGGTATTATTTGAGGGGCACTAATAGTTATTGAGGGTCTACTTTGGGCTGAGATCTGAGTTAATTTTTAGACACTGTTGAATGTGCAGACCATGGGAAGTAAGCTCATGCTGTATCATGAGCACTGGTGGAACAAAGATGATGAGCAAGTTACTGCCCTTATCCTCGAAGAATTTACATCTGCAGTGGGGAATGGACAGGATCATTATAATATGATATAAATCCCACAAAAATATTAGTCCATGCTGTGTTAGTCTATTCAGGCTGCTCTAGCAAAATACCATAAACTGGGTAGATTATGAACAACAAATTTATTACAGTTCTGGAGGCTGGAAAGTCCAAGATCAAGGCATTGGCAGATTTGGTGTCTGGTGAGAACCCATTTCATGGTTCGTAGATGCTGCCTTCTCCCTGTGTCCTCACATGCTAAAAGGGACAGAGAAGCTCTGTTGGGTCTCTTTTATAAGTGCACTAATTCCATTAATGAGAGCTCTACCCTCTTGATCTAATCACCTCCTAATAGCATCACCTTATTGATTAGGTTTTCAACATATGAATTTTGGTGGGATACACATATTCAGACCATAGCGTATACCTGTAGATACATGAAGCAAAGAAGGTCACCTGCGAAACACCCCTGGCTTTCAATCAGGCTTAGTCAGGCACAATCTATTTCATTAGAATAGATGTGTATGTGACTGAATAACTTGTGCAAGATCAATGTCTCAAGGGATATTCTGCTATTTGGATTCTGGACAATGAGAAACTGATGGGAACAAATGCAGGTTCATTACTGACATCTACAGAAGGGCCGACAATGTGGTCTGGGCCAGCCAGGGGAGTGCCCTGTAGATGTGGAACAGTGACATATTTGGGACACATTCCCAATACAGTGAGAGTCAGGGTTATAATTGATTATCTACCTATCAGGTGATTTTGGATTCAAAAGTAATAGATACCCTTCAGACACAGTGATAAAGTGACTTGCCAGAGGTTACACAACCAGTAAGGGGCAGAACCACTATGATATAATTAACCACTATATTAAACTGTCCATTTAGTCACCAGAGAAATCCTGCACCCATTTTACAAAAAATGACTTTAGAGATATTAAGTAGCTTGCTCAAGGTGATGCAGTTCTGAAGCGTTAGAGCCAGCTGGGCTGAATTCTATATTGATTTTGCTCCAAAGCCATCCTTGCTTAGGCTCATTATTGTCAGGGAAAATGTTTGTTGTTCAATTATGCCAAGTGTTGGTTATTGTTTTTGGCAGAAATTGCCCAAATTTCACATGTACAGGATTAAATAATTCTTTTCAACACCGCAGCTGGGAAAACAACTTGAGTGTATCTTTTAGGGTTAATTTATTCTGGCAGGCTCTTGAAGAGGTGTTGCATGCTAGAGGAATGATAAAGGATATTAACATTTTACAGGCCAACGGAATGTTTTCTTGTGTTCTCTGATAGAGAACTATACAGCCTTGGTGTTAAGCACTAGTCCCATCACTGGAGTGATTCAAACTTACTTCTTTAGAAAAAGTTTGGCCTTTTCTCCCAAGGCATCTCTGCTACCTTTTGAAGGCTGAAATAACTTTCTATCTGGTTATGGAACCTTCCACTGGGGGGTGAATCAAGCCTCACAGTTTTGCTGGGAAACATCTATTTGCCACTTCCTTCTCTCATTTTGGAAGGCTTCCACTCCCCTCTCAATGGACAGTACCATGCTTGTACTTTGGGCACTCACTGTAAGTGAAATCCTGAATTGACTGCTGATAAGTTCCTATGGAATATATATGAAGTCCACAGTACGTTAGGCAGGATTGACTATATAATTTGCAGGGCCCAGTGCAAAATGAAAACACTGAGCATTTTGTTAAAAATGTATTAACCGTTCAAGATGATGACCACAGAGTGTTAAACCCCAAGCGAGAGGCCTTCTGAGTGCAGGACCCTGCAAGACTGCACAGGTCACTCAGCCATGAATCTGATGCTGACTTTAGCAAAATTGTCAGAGGTGGTGATTTTCAAATAGCTGTGTTGTAGTCCTATTCTGGGGCAAATCTTTCATCATTTATGGCAAATAGGAAAAAATGTAATGTTCTCATCACATGTTTCATTAAGTGTGCTAAAGAACTAACGACTTAAGTTAATGTGCTATTTCCACCTTTTCTTTTTTCAGATGGAGTTTTGCTCTTGTTGCCCAGGCTAAAGTGCAGTGGCACCATCTCAGCTCACTGCAACCTCCGCCTCCTGGGTTCAAGCGATTCTCCTGCCTCAGACTGGCAAGTAACTGGGATTATAGGCATGCGCCACCATTCCCAGCTCATTTTGTATTTTTAGTAAAGATGAAGTTTCACCGTGTTGGTCAGGCTGGTCTCGAACTACTGACCTCAAGTGATCCATCTGCCTCAGCCTCCCAAAATGCTGAGATTACAGACATGAGCCACCATACCCAGCCTATTTCCATCTTTTTTACTTTTGAAGGGATCATGATGATAGATGTTAAAAATAGCCTTATTTGATGAAAGAAACACTGGGCAACCTGTTGTTCTTGTGTTGTCTTCTCTCTCCTACCTTCAGTTTTACTCATTAGAAATTCTTGATGTCTTGGAACCACAGGTCTAAGATACATGATGAGAATCTGTTTCATTGCTTTTCTTTCTCAAGTAGTATCTTCAGGAAGTAACATATTATTTAAGCTTCATGAAATTATTTATTGTGTCCTTTGTATTTATCAAAGACTGTTAGAAGAAATAGTTATAAAAAGATAGTTTTGCTCTCTCATATTCAAAAGATACTTTTCATCCTGTTTCAACATACTTCTTACATAAAAGAACTCACAAAATACATTATTTGTAGGATTTAAGGCCAGCAAAATCTGCCTCTCAAATGAGCTTGCTTGCAGACAAAGAGAACTATAAAATACATCACAAAATGTAGCTGAGTGCTAAATTCGATCTTCAATTGCAGAACTGTTTTACACCATTTTCCTAGGATCTCTCTTCCCTTCCTCTAAATGGCTTCTGATGTTTCTTGGAAAATTGGTATTTTAACTACTTTTACTGTTTTAAATGTTCTTATTGTAAAACCTTTCAAGTCTTTTCTTTTTTAAATAGTAGGTTGACTACATTTTGTAAATAGTCAAAAATACTAGATACTGAGTGACAAAAGTTGTATGTATAGAGAAACATTTTGATGAGCTTGTAGAGTTTTATCATCTGAAAGTGGTAATACTTAAATCAAAATTATATACCTTTTTCCCCTGATACCTTGTATATCTGCCTCATTTGCATTTTTCTCATATGTTCATGCCCATGGTAGTAATAGAACCAAGATGAGGATGACTTAATTTCTTGATGTACATGTCAATTCTAGGTTCTGTGACTTTGACAATGAGGCTGTCATTTTTTTCCCCTCAGATTTGTAGTCAGTGAGAAGTATGAAGTATTATTTCTTTTCTCTGGAATGTAAGTGGTTTTTCAAAGTTGTAATTTCAAACATGAAAAGTAATCCTGAGTTCAGCCTGGAGATGTCCAAAAATGGACACGTCTTTGGAATATTACAGAACAGAGCCACCAGTTAGCTTGTGTTACGTCACCTACCTGCATCTTAAACATAGCTTTATGAATGCTTTCTTTCATTTACTGAATGATTTATAGTTAGATAGATCAAAATTCAGGAATCATTGCTCTATATTTTTAAGAGAAGCTGATGCATGTTTTTTATTTTCATGACGGATTGCCATGTGATATCCATTAGGAAATGTGGAATGGCAGTTACACATAACAAAAAGGGATGAACTAACTTTATTGAGTAGCCTACTACATGTCAAGAATTGCCCACACAGGTCAGACACGGTAGCTTACACCTGTAACTCAGCACTTTGGGAGGTGAGGTGGGTGAATCACAAGGTCAGGAGATTGGGGCCATCCTGGCCAACATGGTGAAACCCTGTCTTCACTGAAAATACAAAAATTAGTTGGGTATGGCAGTGCATGCCTGTAATCTCATCTACTCAGGAGGCTGAGGCAGGAGAGTCGCTTTAACCAGGGAGGCAGAAGTTGCAGTGAGCAGAGATCGTGCCACTGCACTTCAGCCTGGTGACAGATGTAGACTTCATCTCTAAAAAAAAAAAAAAGGCCCACACATTATTTTAATAATAACTTTATTAGACAGTATTTATTTTCCCGATTTTAAAGAATATATCAGGAAAATGAGGCTTGGAGAAGTAAATTCCTCAGTAGGACACTAGTAATTTGCAGAAAGGTTGTGCCCTTTTGCTTCACTATCTTGAATTGAATACCAGACGTCTTCGGGCAGCTTACAAGAAAGGGACTTGGAAGATCATAATGTTGGCCATTGTATTGTCGATCTTTTATCACCAAGCTATACCTTGTAGTGCAAAAATTTCCCTACCAGAGTCATCTTTTTAGAATGTTCAGAGTTCATTTGGAACCACAATTGTCATCTTTAACAAAAACAAAGTTTGGATGCCTCATATTTGAGAGAAGGCCCTTTTCTATCATCCACTGGCCTACAGCTATAACATCTCATTTATTCATTCATTTCACCAAAAAGGAAAATCTTACTATGTGCAGAGTACTGTGTCATACTAGGGACACTATACTGTAATAATCAAGGAGCACACAGTCTCATTTTTCATGGAGTTCACTGTTTACTGGGAGATATAGTTACCTAATCACACAAATAATTTGTTCATTAAAATTCTATTACATACTTCTGTGGTGAAGTACAGAGTATTGTGAGTGTGTGAAAAAGGAGAACTAACCAGTCTGAGGCTGAGGAGTGGTCAGCTAAATGAAGGGGATGGGATGCACTAAACATTCCAGACAGAGGGTTCAGATGGGTTGTAGAATAATCACATGAACGTAAGCAACACATAGGTTGGGTACAGGAGAACAGAGTAAGGGGACAATGGTTTCCTGGGGCCATCAGATACTTTCAGTCAATACTGTGGTAACTCTGAATCCCATCCTTACCCAAAACAGTTTTGGAATACGTAGCACAATGTTAGCATAGTATATACGTATATATATACACACACACATATGTATACATATATATATATAAATATATATGTATATATATGTATATATGTATATACACATACACATATATATATTAGGGACCCTATATGTTTCTCCTGAATCTTCAATTTATCTTTTGCTGTGTAGCAAATCATCCCCATTGTTAGTGACAGATCATCAACTTATTAATTATTTCTCATGGTTCCATGAGTTGACTGGGCTCAGTTGGTTGGTTCCAAGAGGTGAAATAGAAGCAAGATTTTTATAATCTAGTCTTGTAAATCTGAGAATTTCACTTCTGTCATATTCTATTTGTCAAAAAAAAAAACTATTCAAGTCAGCCCAGATACAAGAGGAAGAGAATTAGACTTCATCTTTGGCAAACAGCTCTGCTATGCTGAATAAAGGAATTGGATGTTAGTCAGGATTGAGATGCACTCAGGAAGACTAGTTTGTCTTCCTTATGTCTCAAGCTTCTTATTTGGTTCATATTTTAAGAGCTTCCAAGATTAGATATGTCTTCCTTCTCTTAATCAGACCTTACTCTGATTCATTTAATTTCTATGAGAGAGCATTACATAATATATCATTGCCAAGTAGTTTTGGTCAACTTGTCTTATTTGTCTAAGCCTTAGAAAAAGTCTACTAAATATTAGGTTGGTGTAAGATTGCCAATGAATCATTCATTTATGCAACAAACAATAACAATAATGATAGCAATGCTCAGGGTATTTAGCATGTACCTAAAACTATTCCAGTGTTCTAAAGGACTATATGTTAAATCTTCATAACAGAACAAAGGCCAGCTTTTTGCCAGACTGCATGCTACAGTATGTTTTGGGGACATGAATACTAATAGAAAAAGATGTTGTACAGTGTTGCCCTCAGGAATTTCTAGTATAAAGGAGGGATTAGACATTAATCAAATAATTACACAAATGTAGAATTATACTTTGGATATAAAGCATGTAATGGGGAGAACAACATCTTAGTTGAACAGAGATATACAAGTACCTACTTTGTGCCAGGCATGGGATGATTTAAATCGGTAGATTATAGTTCCCATTATGGGTGATGTGTAAATATCTTTCATTATGTGAGTGGTTTGGGGGTTTTGGAGTGACCCGAATAATTGTAAGCATCTGGCTAAGTAGAAAGAAGCTGAAATACAGATTGGATGATGAGGTTTCAAGTGGTTTTGAAGAGTTTGCTCCTTGTGGTTTTAATTTGAATGGACAGATGTAATGGAAGAATTATTGAAATTTCTTAAAAATAGTAATTCTTAGAAAATTCTGATCTTTTTCTGACAAAACAGCCCACTTTCTCCTTCTAGAGAATAAAATAAACAGAAAGTTATTATTCTGGTTCTATAAGTTAGAGAGGAATGCTTTCATCCCATAAAAGAAATAAGAAAAGACACTTATCTAATCTATTTGCTAAAAATACTTATGAATATTCTTCAAATGTTACTGTGGTACAGTTTAGAAAACCAAAACCTTTATTTTCGGAGTAAGATCTGACTTTGAATTTCATTTCATTTCTACTTTTTACTAAATAATCATCCTTGATTGAGTTGTTAGTACTTCTGAGCCTTAACTTCTACATCTGTAAAGTTAGGGAAGCAATCTCTTCTTGATACATAAACTGTAAGATACTACATAAAGTGTTATAATATTACCTTACAATTATAAATTAATAGTATTGGCATGAAGTAGGATTGTAGAATATTATGCTTTCAGCATAGACAAAAGGCTTTGTTTCTCATGTATATTCACTTTAGATCAAGACTTGATTTCAAAATAATATTGGGCCTTGAGATCAGTTTTTATTAGGGCTTGTGATATTTTATATATGTATCTTTCATAAAGTACTTTTGAGTAATTTACTAATTTGGTCATTTTTGGTTTTAATGACTAACCAGGTTTTCTGCTCTATGATAATAACTTTAGAATAATATTAATATATAGAGAATCCTTGTTATCCACTTATAAAGTTGTGTAGGGAGCAAAAATTGTTATAACATGAAGCTGTTTACTGATATTTACCTGAAAAAGTAGTCTCCATTCAAATATTTCTCATGCTTAATGATGTCATCTTCTAGATATGGTGTTAAGAGTCCATAATGGCCATTTGCTGCTGAAATATAATACAAATACAGTGTTAACCATTGGAAAATGAAATGATTTCATTGTGAGTGGATCAGAAGTGAAATGAACAATGTCTTACAGTGTTTTTGTGATTTTTTTCAGAAAAATATTGCCTCAAATTTATAATTTCACCCCTTTGTAAGTCCATTTAAAAATAATGACAAATAACTTTTTCCTTATTTGTAGTTTTTGTTTTCAAGGAGTGCTATTAATCCAGTTTTTCTCCATCATTTATTATGAGATTACAGTTTCATTTTATGCATTTTTAAGCAAAATAGGAAATTTATTAACCTACCTAATTTAGAAGTCCAAGAGCAGAATGAGCACTGGTCATGCTGGATGCTGAAGCTTAAGCCAGATTTCAAGGACTCAGGCTTGCCCTTTCCACAGCTCAGCTGTGTTTTCTTTTGTGATTGCCACATTTACAGGCAAAGTCTCTTCCTTTATTGGAATGATGACTGCCAGCAATTCCGTGATTATATTGTTTTCTCTTGGCAACTTCAGCAGAAGGAGAGATTCTTTCTACAGTCCCATTTTAATTGGCTGCTTTTTAGTATCAATTATCCTATAGTACAGTGTAACCATTGTGTATTAAATTAGAGGCTGAGATCAGTTTAGCAGAAAATTTGGTGAAGAAATGATAGGGATCAAATAAATTTTGAAATCTAAGTTTACTTTTAGGAATTAAAAAATGGATTTCTATTTACTTGTTTATTTATACTATGTGTACTTTAAAAAGACAGTTTCTTAAAGAGACCTACTAGCTTAATATAAACTATTGTTCATTAATTTAGTTTGTTATTCAGTAATCTGTATTTTTTGATCGTGACATGGAATTAGAAGAAGTAATGATAATTTGAAGATCCAGGGAGGAGAGGATAAAATATAACCTTTAGTTTTTCTTCTAATTGATTCTACTTTCTCATACCTTTCTCTTGTTTCAAATCTTGTAGTTAAAATTGCACCTTGATTTCTGTTCATGCTGGTTAATGGTTCACAAAAGATTTTTATATGGTTTAGAATCACCTGGATTACTTTGTAAAAGTACTGATACTCAGGCTCGACCCTAGTCCAATTAAATCAGCATTTCTGCAGTGGGGCTCAGGCCTGCCTAGTTTTAAAGCATGCCAGATGACTCTAATGTATGGCCAAGGTTAGAAGCACTGGCTCAAATACTCACATAGTAGTCACTCAAAGGTGGACATGGGAAGGCAATTAGCATTCCTTCCTCTCCTAAAACCCATTGATTCAAATATGTAGGCAGCGGGTAGTCTCTTCTCCACCCTTAGCTTTTCTTCCCACTGTTCCCACATAGGAGATAAAGTATCATTATTTAGAGCACAGCTGGCCCCAGGATGCAGGTTTAGTAAGATTCCAGCTTGGCTGCCACTGTCGACTGGAATTGTTTTCTATAGAGCCAAGCTGTTTTTCTTTCAAACAACTTTGAACTTAATACCATCATAGACTGGCAAGGGTGAACCAGCTGTCTGATTTTCTCTATATCCTCAGACTCCGGTGAAGCTTTTAGCTATTATATATAGCCCTTGAAATGGACCGATACTAGATCATGTTGGGAATTTTGCTGATTTTACATCAAGGAGCCTCCCCGATAGGCTGTGAAGTAAAGAGACCCAGCTGCTGAGAATGATAAGGCTACCAGGAACAGCTTTGGTGCTGAAGCATGGAAACTTGTCTGCCTTGTTCGCTGCTGGATCCCTGGCTCCTAGAATAGGATCAACCACAAAGTGGGCACATGATGAAAAGTTGTTCAGTGAAGGCATAAAGCATGAAAAACCTTAAGTGCTGAATGGCTTGGAAAAGGCTTTTAAATACCAATGTGCTCTCCTTCCTCATACAACTGAATGCTTACAATAGTTTATAAAGTATGTGTCAGACATTGCACTAAGATTGCATACACACAGTCACATACACATGCCCACGTAAACATAAACATATCCTTTTCTGTTTAAAACATAACAGTTTTATTAAGCAAGTAGTACTATGGTCATGTTATAATTGCAGAAACTGAGGCTTAGAGAGGTGAAGTAACATTTCCAAAGTAGCACAACCAGTTAATAGCAGGATTGGCATAAAAGATTAGGTCTTCCAGTTCCAATCCTTCATGATAAAACCATTGTATGATATTAATAATAAGTCTTTCTATGTCTCCAGTTTCAGTTTCCTTAAACATGCTAGTGATGACTAGCAGTTATCACTTGGAGAAGTTATGTTATCCCTGAACTTTCCTGCATCTCTCTGTTAGAGTATAAATTCCATGAGATGAGGGGCATTGGTTTTGTTCACAACATTAGCACTTAGAGAATGGTTAGGAACATGGCAAGTAATTGTTAGACCAATGAATAAATGAGCCCACTCTTATGGGTTCATTTATTCATTCAAGGTGCCCACTCTTATGGGCTCATTTATTCATTCAGGGTTTGTCCTTATTTGAATGATTAGCTCACCTTCCAATTGCTCAGTTGAGATATTGGACATTTTCTTTGATTCATGGTTCAACCTCATTTACCACCTACAATTGATCATGTTATATTTACCTCTCAAATGTTACTGAGATCCATTTTTCTTCCATTCCCTGGGTTCCTGGATTAGTTCAGGTGTTGTTCACTTCATTTTTTTTGCAGTAGCATTCTAATCCATTGTAATCCATCTCCCTGCTTTGAGTTTTAGCCTCCGGTGGTTCGCAAAACTTCTAGCGCAATTGTTTTCAATTGGGGGAAATTTTGTCTGCCAGGTGAAATTTACCAATGGTGGAAGGAGACATTTTTGGTTAGCACAAGTGAGCATTACTACTGGCGTCTTGTTGGGAAAAGTTAGGGATGCTGTTAAACATCTAAAGGCATAGGGTGACCCCCAACAACAAAGAATTACCTGATCAAAATCTCAGTAGTGCTGATGTTGAAAAATGCTGTTCTAGAGAAAGCTTCCTATAATCTCATTCTAATTTACGGGTAGTCAAACCCTCCAAAGGTTGCCCTCTGCCAACGGTGTAAAATACAAAGGTCATGGTATAGCATGTGGAATACATGATAACTTGCCTCCCTTTTACCATTTTAGCTGCATCTCCTCCTCCTTTCAAGTGTTTATGAAATTCCAGGCATTTTGAGCAATTTAGACATACTCAAAAGTCTTATTTTCTATTGTTCACTTTTTAAAACTTTCATGCAATCTTCTGAGATGTCCTCTCAGATTATCCTGCATAGTCATCCGATAAATACTGAGCCCCTTTTATTTGTGAGTTCTGTGTTAGGTGCTGAGGACATAGCAGGAAATAAATATAGTCCTTCCTTTCTTGGAGTTTCCCATCTTCATGTACTGTAGATAGATCCTCCCCCTTTAGAACATGTGGAGCTATCACTTTGTCATTGTTAGGCCACCAAATACATAATCACAGTTCAATTATCACTTCAAATAAAATGAGGAATACTTAAGGTCATTCTCAGTTCATATTCAAATTCACATTTACTTTTTTTCTAAAAAAAAAAAAAAGAAAAAATGCCTGTTCTAAACAGTTGGTTTCTTCAAATCAAGCTTCCAAACAAGATCCATTCCTAGTATTTGGTTATCTCTTACCTCTTGGGTTCTTTTTAATCTAGGAGCCATGTCCTTCCCTTCCTCCTTCCTCTCTCCTTCCTCCTCCCACCCTTCTCCATCCCTTCTTCAATTCCCCCATTCTTCCTTTTTTATTCCATCGCTTCTTCCTGTCTCCTATTCTGTTGAATTGTAGAAACGATAGGTCATTGTCCTGTAGAAAATCCCATATTTCAGAATTTAGAGTTTTCTGATTGCTACTTTGAGGTACTTAATTCCTCTATTTCTCCATTTAAACTAGAAGTTACAAAGAAAATCTTAACTAGATGTGTGTATATTTTTTGCAAGATTAATTCCTGAGTGATGTTATATATTTCACATTTCACAACATTGGTGGTAAACAATTATCTTTCACTTAGTATTGCTGAGATGAAGTTCAGATGGTGATAGGTGACACCTATTAAAAAAGTTTAATTGTAAACTTTTCTAACTACTTTGCACATAGCGTTTTTACCACTCATTGATGACTGCTTGAATCAGTTATTTTATTAGATGCTGGAAAATAGTGGCAGTTAATTCTTTCATTCTGTCTCTATTGGATAAATTCTTCTATATAGAACTCATCTCATGGTTGCTGTGAAATACACTTCAAATTGGAACAGAAGCATAAATCTCATTTTTTCTTTTAAATAATCAATTTCCAGCAAAATAAGTTGGTGCTTTTACACTCTCCAATGTTCATACCACTCTCAGTGATATCCAATTAGTTTTGCTTTTTTCTTCATCCTTTTTTATCTTCCCTCTCCCTGTATTACTATAAACTAATGGCCCTTTTATGCCTACTCACTCTTTTAAATGGAAGAGACTCTAATATTTAGTATGGACCTTTTTATACAAGCAACAAGTTTTTGTAGTTTATTTTCTAATTATTAAAACAGATCTTTATTTTAGAATTTGAGAGAAAATTCTATTACAGAATGCAATGGAGTAGATGTTGCATAAGACTCTAGATCTTATTGTATCTGTTTTCCTGCCTTCCTCCAGCAGACACTTATTGGGCACCTATTGTGTCAGGTACCATGCTTGATAGTATTTTTCTCACAGACTTCTTTTTGTTTGTAATGTCTATGAGTTATCTAGAATCATATACCACTGGAGCATGAATTTACTAGATAACTCAAAGATGTCTCAGAAACCTCACCTTTTGCAGGACACCTGGATAGAATCATGGATCACCATAACTCTGTCTAACATGTAGGCAGACCCTTGTGTGAACAAGGGTTAAAAGTTCTTGGACAGAGGCATTTACCAGACAAGCCAATTAGGACTTACGCAAGGTACAACAGAACTGTGAGCTTGAAGTGTTAACAGTTATATCAACTTTTTGTTTTGCAATTAATTTCTTAGACTTTCTTGATCAGATTTTTTCAACCCTCAATTTTCCCAATTGCTCCACATTTACCAAATAATGTGTATACCAGTCTGCTTATCTTTTCTAAGGTATGGTGTAGTTTAACGAGTGTCATGCAGAATGTATAAGTTAAAACTTAATCTTCAGTATCCTATTCCTGTGTCTGCCTTGCTGCCTTATATTTTAACCTGGCTGATGCACACTTAGAGCTTTTCTGTGCTGTCAGTGGATGCCTATGTAGTTAATCACAGCTTAAATTATCATTTACTATTGGAAATTGGATCACAAGGAAAAATCTAGCCATTTTACTTTTCACATGTCAATTTTAAAAATTATTATGAATACAGTAGTTACATGAACTGGCAGTAACGATGGAATTTCTGAATGGTGCTAGTCCTTGTCTAATCACTTACCTCAGCAAAATTCTCTTTTGTATCTTCTAATTTCTTCTTGATTGTGATTAACTATATATTTGGGTTATCTGCTTTAGAACATTTTTACAATGTATGAAATCATTTTAATACTAAAACCCTTTCATGTATTGATAACTTACTATATTCTGGGTTCTGGGATCCTCTACTAAGTTCTTTAATATCTTAGTGAATTTTTAAAGCATCCTAATGGGCCTCAAGAAGAAAATTGGATTTTACAGAGATTGAATAATTAGGCCAGTGTATATCATGAGAAGTAAAGTGAGGACTAACTGAACTCTACCTGACTGCAAAGATTATGCTTTTAACTATAATCTCTTAAAAACACATGTGCATGCACACACAAATTCTTTTTCCATAAGGAGCTATTAAGTAATCTTTTCTAATCATGATAAATGTTTATTTATATAAGTGAGCATATATGTGTAAATATGCACATATGTGCTTTTAGTAACCTAGAAACCCATTACTGTGAATCAGAGGAGTTTCTCTGATTCTCCTATAAACTATGTAAGAAGCAAAGTTTATAGGCCAAATTATTAAAAGTATATTATTTACTTATTCTGATCTTCAACAGACATTAAAGTAATTTAAATATGTACCTCACAATCACCATTTATTAAATTTCCATTTTCTCTTTAATTCACAGCTCTTCTTTTTTCGAATTAATTCCTTTTTGACAATCTGCCTTTTAAAAATATAACTTTCCCTCTTTTTCAGTTCCTTAAGTTTAGGAAAGAGTTCTTCCCATTTAGGAAGAAAGTAAAGGAAAATCAAATTTGTAGTTTTAGTGTGTCTCTTAAACTTCCTTCAATCATCACTTACACCAAAAAACACATTATACGTCTCAATTCAGAAAAATACACATACAAATGAAAAGAGATGAAAAAAATAATGCAGTGGACTCTAACATTTCCACTATATCCTCTTGCTTTTAAAAAAATTTTGGTTATGACTTATCCAGTTGATTTTATTATCCATTAATGGGTCATGGGTAGCAATAAGAAACTGAATTACACAACTTTCTATGATGGGTTGCAAAAAGAGAGAAATCTGTTAACATTGTTAGATTAGTAATTTTGCCTTTATCACATGTAAGTCCATGTCCCATTAATTTCTAGTAATTACTTTACTGAGAGTTTATATTGTGAAAAGTCATATTAAAGTAATTATAAAGAAAGAAAGGATAGTAATTAGGCCAGAGGGGACTGAATAAAACACTTTGAAAATAATAGATTAAAATGGATTATGGATTTAGTACAATGTAGGCTATACATTTTTTAGTATATTTTGTCTAATTGATTTGTAGAGTTACTTGACAATATAAGAATTTTGCTTGGAAAGGGGAAGAGAACACATGGTCTGTCTGCCTGTCTCTTTCTCTCTCTCTCTCTCTCTGCATATCTAAGTCTCTCATTCTTTTTCTAAATCTCTTAAAAGAAGAGGCAATATTTACTTACTCTGTTTCCATTTGCCATTTTCCCTTAATCAATTTTACTCTGACTTCTGCCATTGTCGCTCTACTGAAACTGTTATGTCAGCAGTGGACTTTAATTTTCAAATCAAATGTACTCTTTCTCCTATTGGAGTTTGACAGTAGCTAAAGTATAATATATCATTAACAAATAGTAGTCAATTACATGTTGAGAAACTCTGAATGCTCAGTTAAATATTAGACATATAAAATACCTTTTACAGTACAGTACTTTCTTAATTTGTTTCATTTGTTGTAACTAATGATGTTTTCCTTTTTGTACTATCTACTCATGCATCTGAATGGAATAGGAATATCTGGTCTTGTTACACAATGAAATAGCTTTTTCAGTGCATATCTGACTATTGTCTGATTTTAGTTAGTTCTTCATTATTAATTTTAGTGACTAGCTTAGAGACTGTTTGGTCAGGCTGTGACCCTCTCTCTGCAACCACAGTGCCTCTTTCCATTCTACCCTTTGGGTCCCCAAAAGCAAATTTGCACCTGCTCTGGGCAAGAGATAATTGGATGAAGAGGCATTGTCTACTTGTCCTCTTTCCTGAGGAAGATCAGCTGGGCTCCAGGATTTGAAAAACATGGGAGTAGTGCTACTCCCTGGTCATCTAATGAAAGTAAAGAAAGGTCACAGAGTCAGGAAAAGTCACCAACCATAATGGTTGAAGGTTTTGAAGAAATATAAGTCTCTTGCTGGTCAACCTTTAACTTGAGAAATCTTTTCCCAGCCCTGAATCCAGACCCACAGAGGAGGCTTTGGCATCTTTATATCAAACTAAGGTATTTCTTCCAGTGGAGTTCAAGCCATGTTTGTGGGTTCCAGAGGGTCTGTTCAGTGGTTATCTTCCTTTCTTTTCTCGTAACTATATCTTCACTTAAACTCATTTTATTTTTGGGCACATTGTAGAGAGCAGTAGTATAGTATGTCCCTCAATGGAGAGAGGTGCCTAGCTCTCAGCTCAGTATTATTTAATTATTATTACTAAGTACTAAGTAGTAGTACAGTAGTATACATATTATACTACTGCTCTCTACAATGTGCCCAGAAAGTAATAGTACTTAGTACTTAGTAATAATAATTAAATAATACTATTTAATTAATACTATTACTTAGTAATAATAAATAATACTAATAGTATTAATAAATATTAACAGTGACAGCATAAGCAACCATTTTTAAAGCCCTTCCCATGTGCTTATGCAGTCATGAAGGCATTTTGCAAACCTTCTGAGGTCAGGAACCATGTTTCTCTTATTCACTGTTGTATCCTCTGCCCTTGGCAGAGTCACTGCCGCATAGAAGGCAGTTAAGAAGTGTTTATTAAATGCATGTGTTGTTCTAATCTTCAGAACAATCCTGAGCAAATCAAAAATTATTTCTCTTCTATTGAAACTGATGTTTACAATTAACTAGTACAAAGCCATTGAATTGGTACTTTGTAGAGTCAAATTTGAGTTGAGTGTGTGTTCAAATTTGAGCTTCAGCATATACTCAAGCCTTTCAGCTTGAAAGGCAGAAATGTTTCCACTGTATCATGATGGTGAGTAGGTAGATGGGTAAATTAATAAAAGAATGAGTGGATGCATGAATTGCTGTAGACCTATCTGCTTGTATTTGTTGCCAGCCATTCCTAGTCTACTTGGCTTATGACATATTGTTCCTTTAAGAATAGGACTGCACTTGCCACTGGAAAAATTAGGATTCTGGTGGTTTTGAATTCTGCTGTCCTCTTCAAGATACAAAGCTTCTGTGAAGGTCTTGAAAATCCAGTGATACCTTTGGATTCCAGGTTCTCAGATGTTCTCACAGTATGGAGGCCAGCCTGCTTGGGTAGCTGCAGGTTGCAAAGCCTTCCTCTTTGTGAGGCATGAGAGCTTGTCTAAAGATGCTTAGGTGCATTTTGTTACCAGGGATAGGGATCATAGTGAATGATCATTCTGTTAGACGGTCACCTCATTCTTTGGAACTCGTGAATGAGTTAAGATTCTAAATACATTATACTTATTTAATTCTACTCTGTGCTTTATCTGGTCCAGAAATCTGGTTAGCAGTTCAAACTTGGGGAGCTCAAAAATCAAAACAGTTTCCCTAATGACTGGTGATGATAAGTATTTTTTCATATGTTTGTTGGCCTCATAAATGTCTTCTTTAGAAAAGTGTTCATATATTTTGCCCACTTTTGAATGGGCTTGTTTTTTCTTTTAAATCTGCTTTAGTTCTCTGTAGATTCTTGATATTAGCCCTTTGTCAGGTGGGTAGATTGCAGACATTTTTTCCCATTCTGTTGGTTGCTGGTTCACGCTAATGATTGTTTCTTTTGCTGTGCAGCAACTCTTAAGTTTAATTAGATCCCATTTGTCTATTTTGGCTTTTGTTGCCATTGCCTTTGGTGTTTTAGTCATGAAGTCCTTGCCTATGCCTATATCCTGAATGGTATTAAAGAAATGCAAATCAAGACCATACTGAGATACCATCTCACACCACTTAGAATGGTGATCTTTAAAAAATCTGGAGACAACAGATGCTGGAGAGGATGTAGAGAAATAGAAACACTTTTACACTGTTGGTGGGAGTGTAAATTAGTTCAAGCATTGTGGAAGACCGTGTGGCAATTCTTCAAGGATCTAGAAATAGAAATTCCATTTGACCCAGCAATCCCATTATTGGGTATATACCCAAAGGATTATAAATTGTTCTATTATAAAGACACATGTACACATATGTTCATTGTGGCACTGTTTACAATAGCAAAGACCTGGAACCATCCCAAATGCCCATCAGTAATAGACTGGACAAAGAAAATGTGGCATATATACACCACTGAATACTATGCAGCAATAAAAAAGGATGAGTTTGTGTCCTTTGTAGGGATATGGATGAGTCTGGAAACCATCATTCTCAGCAAACTGACACAAAAACAGAAAACCAAATACCTCATGTTCTCACTCATAGATGGGTGTTGAACAATGAGAACACATGGACACAGGGAGGGGAACATCACACACTGGGGTCTGTTCTGGGGTGGGGGCCTAAGGGAGGGGCAGTGGAGCGCGGGGAGGTTGGGGAGGGATAACATTGGGAGAAATGCTTGATGTAGGTGATGGGGGGATGGAGACAGCAAACCACCATGGCGTGTGTGTACCTATGCAACAATCCTGCAAGATCTGCACGTGTACCCCAGAATTTAAAGGACAACAAAACAAATATTTCCAACAAGAGTGGCCCATTTAAATCCAATTCCAGGAAGGTGATGTTATCAGAGGGAGGTCCATAATAGGGCAGCTCAGACCAAAAGACTGAGATGGACAGGGACAAGGGGGAAGGCGTTTCAGGCAAAGAAAATAATTAGCTCATTACTACGCTTGGGTGACTTCGGGTTTTGACCCTTGTACTTTCCTTTTCTACTTTTCTCCTAGAAATTGCTAAAGAAATTAACCCGAAAGTATGGAGAAGGGAAAATGCCATAAATGATCTACATTTAATAATTCATATTGGAGTTTGAAAATTTGCTTCAGGTATTGGAGATATGGATTACAATATAGAAACAAACTAAAGGACCCAACAAAACCTTCAGAATGCTTTTGAGTTGTTTAGCAAAAATCAGGCTTTTGTATTTTCCCGAGTGTTGCAGATTCCCAAAGAGAATTCTGGTGCTAACAAGGTGTATTACTACCTGTTTTTAAAGAGTTGTCATTGTTTAGCTGGAAATACAGTACTTTAGTTGCTAGGTAAACATGTCTATCATAAGCAATAATTCTTTTGCATAAATGTATCTGAGATTTTGAGAGATTCAGCTGATCCTCATTTACATCTATAATGCTTTCCTTTTGACTGTACTGATTCTAAAACATTGGTTATGACTGTGTTATATTGTTAGTTTATACAGTAGCACACTTGTTTATACACCATTGGCTCAGCTGCCATGTGGGGAAGTTTGAAGATGACCATACTGCTACACTTTCTATAAATTCTTGTTTAAAACAATAAAATATTTTTAGATTGCTGAGGTAGTAGGACTTTTTCCAGATGACTGAATCTGCCTTATTTACATTATTTTGTGTTAAATCATTGATGTTTTTTTGTTTGTTTTTTTGACAGAGTTTGACTCTGTCACCCAGGCTGGAGTGCAGTGGCATGATCTCAGCTCACTGCGTCCCAGGTTCAACCTCCACTTCCCGGGGTCAACTGATTTTCCAGCCTCAGCCAGCAAAGTAGCTGGGATTATAGGCACGTGCTACCATGCCCGGTTAACTTTTGTATTTTTAGTAGAGATAAGGTTTTACCATGTTGCCCAGGCTAGTCTCAAACTCCTGACCTCAAGTGATCCACCCGCCTCAGCCTCCAAAAGTGCTAGAATTACAGGCATGAGCCACTGCAGCGGCTTCATTGGTGTTTTTATGTCTTTCTTCATATACAATAACATTCAAGTAAAAAGCATTTTCCAGAATTTTGTTTTATATCACTTTATGTCTCTTCAGCTTAACTTCATATAAATGAAATAAAGCTATTTAATTTATGGGCACAGTTAATACCTCATTAATGGTGTTCTGGTAGTAGTTAAAAGTGGGTTCTGAAGATTGGCTTCCAGGATTCTCATCTTACCTTTGCCATTTACTAGCTGTACAATTTTGAGCAACTTGTAAACTGTTTTATGCCTTACGTTTTCAACTTTAAATGGAGATTATATTAGTACCTACCTGCTAGCCTTGCTCTGAAGATTAAATTATATCCCTCTGATGAAGTTCTTAGTTAAAACAACATCTGGGATATAGTACACTTTGTTATAATTTCTATCCTTGATGTTTGATGATTTCTGTATAGTTTTGATTGGTAACTACGTTTCTAGTAATAAGAGTATTTGAATTCGTCTAATTCTTGATGAAGCAGGTTTCTGATTGCTGTGTTTATTTGGGGTTCTTATTTGCAATTTGTAAAGAATATGCTTTCAACGGATCTAAAGGTATTGTATATGTGAATCATATATATATGTGTTTGTGTGTGTGTGGGTTTCTTATAGTCCTTGTATTTTTTATGTTCCTTGTTTATCCAAGTCATGCTCTCAATAGATGAACACTTCACAATGATAAAATCACTGAATTAGAAAATGAATCTTTCATTATGGTACTTTGTGTTTTCATATTTGTGTCTAGTATTTAGGATAATGTTCCAAACTTTACATAGCCTATTTTTTTGTTTTATTCTAATAAGACATAGAGCACAAAACTCAGAGATATGGTAATACCTTGATTTTTCTGGCATGTTGTCAGGAAATGATGCATTCCAGTAAACACAGTTGTTAGGTGATTTTTTCCTATAGTCTATTTCTCCCATCTTTGTGTTCTGAAGAAGTGCATAGTAAATATAATATAAAGTCTTTATGATACGGGACCACCATTAGAGATGTGTATTATTTTATTGCCCACTGAGTGACACAACACTGTCCTCAAGGTATATTAAAATATGTAGCCCCACTTGACTGTGTACTAAATGGATCCAGACCGCTGTCTTTAAAAAAAAATTCTCATTTCTACTCTTATTCCTTACTGCTGGCAATGTGCCTACTTCTAAAAAGCCAATCTTTATTTACTGATTCTGATGGTAAGCCATGCTTGCCAGAATTGTGTCTACATTTCACTAGGATAGAGCTTGAGTGAGGATTTGATATTTTCTCAAGTGCATGAGATGAGGGAGGTGTTCTTGTATATGGATGGGCTACTGGCTATAGGAACTATTTTTAACTTTTGGTATACTATTCTAATCAAAGGGTTCTAAGTCAAAGGACTTATATATTTAGTATTTTTACTGTATGCCTAAATAAAGAACTTGAGTCAAGATGTTAACATTATACAGATACTACTGAGTAGATTTGCTAAATCCTTAAAAAGGAAGAATATAATTCTGAATTTATAAATTAAACATCTTAAATATAACAATGAATTTATAAATTTAACGTCTTAAATATAATAATAGAAACAGAATATGAAGCAGGTCATGGAGGAGTCCCTATTTCTGGAGATATTTCACAACAAAACTGAAAAAAATTACTGTCAGCATTTTGGTAGTAAAGATTTCATAGGATAGGTGGCCATTTGAAAACTCTCTGGGATCTGCTTCTGTTCTCTACTTCAAATATAAACATTGATAGACTGATTCAGTCAGCAATTATTTGTGAATGTATCTACTAAGTCAAAGGCATTTTGGGAGGTACTGCGGAGGTGAACAAAACAGACATGACTCTTGTTCCCCTGGAAAGACAGGAATAAAATAATCACACAAATAAATATGTATTCATCAATTACAATGTCTTATGAAAGAAAAGTACTGGATGCTGTGAGCAGTTATTAATAAGAAGAGGTGATTTAAAGTGATAATTCAGAGAGGAATTGACAGTCAAGTTGAAATCTAAAGAATGAAGATAAGCTAGACAAAAACAAGCCTCCCTAACAGAGTAAACAATGCAGGAAAATTTTTGGAGACGGGAAAAGGATTGGCACGTTGCCAAAACCAGAAGACGACCAGGGTAACTGGATTGCAGTGAGCAAGGTAGAGTGTGTTGTAAGATAAAAATGAAGAAAGATGTAAGTGCTGGGTCATGAAGGACCTTGGAAGCCATTGTAAGGATTTGGGGTATTTGTTTTTCCAGTGTAAAATATTGCAGAATTTTAAGTAGGCCATTGGCATAATCATAGTTGAGTTTACAAAATATTATTTTCTCTGCTAGTTATTGATTAATGAAAGCTAGAGAAGGAGTGAGGTGGAAGAAATACAGCTAAGGGTGACTAGATGGCGATGGTAGAAGTGGACAGATTCAAGCCATCTTGGCCAATTCCTCAGTTTCATTATCTGTAAAATGGGGATGATTGCTGTGTTTGGTGTAGTTGATATCAGTAAATGTTAGCTATTATTATTTATGTTACCTAATGAAATTTGTACAAGTTGGTTGGTTAATTGAAAAAGCTGGTTAAAGAAGGGAAATACTAAATAATATATTCTTATCTTAAATATTTCATTTTAACTTAAAACATATAAATATTTATTGCCAATCTTTTGATGCAGCATTGGGACCATTTGTTGAATGTAAATATATAAGTTGAAGTTCTGGATTGATTTTGTTTGGCTTCATTTTGTATGAACAATACCCATAGTTATATCCTCTATGATTTTTAGTTTTAATTCTGTTGAAGAGAAGCGAGAATTTAAAAGACATCTGTAAAGGTTTTTATGAGACAGGGATGATGATAAGAGCCCAGAAATTTCTATTTAAAATTTTTTTTTCCAATTTTGCACATATGTGATTTAAAAAATAACTCATTTAGAAATTTTTCTTTGTGATTTTCCAAAATATTCTACTTAGTTTTTCCAGAACCAAACTTTTTCAAGTGCAAATTTCACCAGTTTATGCAATAGTTGATTGAAAATACAATTTCAATAATAAGTACAATTGATATAATCAGGTTTGGAAACACATACAACTGACTTCTGATAAGGATATCATTTGAACAGAAGGAATGAAAATGTAAGTAGGATAATGTTAGAAATTAACTTTATATTAGCTGTAAGTATTCAGAGTGCCATGGTCCTGAGTCAGTGTGCTCTTCTAGATGAAATGGAGGGTATCAGTTAATGTAGCAACTAGGTAGCTTTAGAATGCTTTTACTAGTATTTGGAGGTAGGATTGACAGAGCTTGATGTCAGGTGAGGAAAGGGAGAATCCCAGGGATAAGCAGCTATGGGAAGAAATCATTGATCAACATGGGTGGGAAGATGCGAATAGGGTCCCTACCTAGTTTTACATTTAAGATGCCTGGAGACATTCACGTGGTAATGTTAAGTGGGCCATTGACACCGCAGCCCTAAAACTTGGAGTGGTCTTGGCTAGGCTTTCCATGATGAGCTGGAATGTGATGAGGGCTTGAACCAAGAGAATAGTGGTCCAGGTGCCCACCTGGAGTTTGTAGAACATGGAGTTCTGGAGAACAGAAGGCCATATGGTAAGAGGGAAGGTCTGAGTTATGCTTGAGTAAGGAAGTAGAGTGATGTAGATGGAGAAATGGTGCTGACTGTCAGGGGCAAGTAAGTGTCAAGGTGAAGCTTGTAGTGCGAAATTAGAAATCACACATGTATAGAACTAGGAGATTGTAAAGTATGGCAAAATTAAGGTAAATGCTTCAACAGTAAGACTGAAAAATGCCAGGGTGTTAGAACAACACTATTTATGTACATTCCTGACGGAATAGTCTGTGGGCCAACAAGAGAGCTACGATACAGTCCCCCAGGTATAAACATTAATTTGATTTTCTAGAAATCTCAATGGACTTTTCATAATGCAGTCTTAATGCAAGAATGTCCTTGTAATCAATGATATGCATTTATGAATGTATTGGGCTCTGTGAGGCTGAAGAAAGCAATTTTACCTTCCTTAAAAAGTAAGTAAGCTCTTGATCTTGGCATTATTAATGATATTCTGTAACAAAATAAGCTAACTCTGATCCTACCAATTTGTCAACTACATGGGCAACAATATAGATGTTTTATATCACCATTGCCCTAGATTTGTATTGATATGTGAATTATCCAATTGTGGTGGAATTCATATTGAAAGCACAACATGTTCAGAAACTGTGGAAATTGTAATTAGATCTGAAAATATTTTATCAATCAAAATGAATATTGTGTTGTTTCATTGAGCTAAGTGGGAAATTGTGGTAAGGAAGGAAGTATCTATTTTTAGTTGATGAGTATAGCAAATCTGGCCCCTCAATATAGGTGTGTTACATTGGGATATGTGGGATAATTTGGCTGGCTGGCCACGTGATGGCTTGTTAAGTAATTTCAAACACAAGAGACTGAAGATGCCCATTGATTTCCATTTCCTGAAATACTACAGAGCTGAGTCTTGTTGTCTTTTCTTTTGTAAAGGCAGTCTCTTAAAGAATAGGTTCTTCATTCTGATGGGAATATTTATGTATTGAATATAAAAGCTAGAAATAGCAAACATTGATTTCTTTTTTGGCCTTACTGCTTTCCTACGAGGTGAGTTTCGTAATGCTTTCATCTTTAATATACAAATATACTTGATTTTCTTTTTGTTTTTCTTTAAGCATCTATTTTTAAAAACATCCCTGAAAAGATATTCTCATATGAGAAATCAGTTAATTTCTCATGCTTATAATGTAACTTTAAAAATTTTATATTTATAGGGAGCCAGATATTTTATTGTGATTTACCATATTCTCTCACTAGCTGGGTCTTCTTTTTGGTTCTTGTCAAGGGCTGGTGCCACCATCCAGTCACTTGCCCAAGAGTGAAACTGGGCTTCCTTTTTGATATCCACTGTGTCTTACCATTTAATGTGTTCTAAAATCTGTTTTCTACTTTTCATGTTTATAGCACCTCCTAAGCCCACTAACTCGCTGCCCTAGATTGTTCTAATAGGGCTTTCTGCTTTGTCTCTATTACCTCTTAACCCATTCTTCCTACTTTGGTTAATGTGATATTGCTAAGCTTAACATATAATGTCCACCTCCCTCTTTAAAACATTGTGGTCTAGCCCCTCAGACAAAAAACAAGTTACTTGGTATGTCATATGAAGTGTTTCAAGGCCTGATTTTTAGCTTCAGACTCTCCTTTCCTCACATTCTAGGCTCCAGGCATGCAGAAACTTAATTTATGTTCTCAAATATTACATGACAGTGTGACCCCAAAGCCTTCCTACATGATCTTCCTTTGGTTCAGAACATCCTCTCCCTTCCTGTTAGCCTTCAATGGAGATATTATAGTGCAGAGGAAAACATCTCTCAGCACCACAGATGAGGTTAGGTGCTCCTGCTATGTACACCCAGTGTGGCCACTTCAACCATACTGTGGCTCTTTTAATTATTTATTGCTATTGAGTATTTACTCATCTATACCTCCCCATAGACTGTAAATTTTATTAGGCACAAGACCGCATTTCTTCTCATAATCTGTTGCTACGTACTATAGGTTTGTTATGGCAACACCCACCACCAGAAACCAAAGTCTGTTCCAATTGCTGTTTTTCCAAAAACACCTCAAAATTTAGTGGTATAAAACTACCATTATTTTGTATGCTCATGGATTACATGTTAGAAATTTGGACAGGGCATAGTCCAAACATAGGAATGCATTGCCTCTGTTCCATGGTATCTCAGGCATTACCCAGAAAAACTAAAAAGGCAGAGGGCTATTTTAATATTCAGAGGATGAAACCTTCTGAAGGTTTTCTTTATGCACATGTCTAATGCCTACATTGGGATAACTTGAAGACTTAGCCAGGGCTTCCAACCAGAGTGCCTATACATTGCCTCTCTGTGGGGTCTGCAGTTATTCAGAGTGTGGTAGAATTGGAATGTTTAGATATTTTACTTGGCTATTTAAGGACCTCATGAGCAAGTCAGAAGAAAGTAGAAGCTGAACAACTCTTTATGGGCCAGTATAGGAAGTCACCTAGCATCACTTCTACTGTATTCTATTGGTCAAAGTAGTTGCGTTAGTTTCCTATCACTGCCATTACAAATTAGCAGAAAATTAGTGGCTTAATACAACACAAGTTTATTATCTTACAGTTCTGGATGACAGAAATCCAAATAGGTCTCAAGAAGCTCAAATCAAGATATCAGCAAAGCTGTATTCCTTTTAGAGGGTCTAGCAGAGAATCGTTTTCCTTATCTTTTGTAGCTTCTAAAGATCCCCTGTATTCCTTGGCTCATGATCCCTTCTTCCATCTTCAAAGCCAGCATCATTGCATCTTCAAATTTTTGACTTCCCTGCCTCCCTGTTTCACTTTAGGGACCCTTGTGATTACATGGCCCACAGAGTTAATCCAGGACAACTCACCTGTCTCAGAATCAGTTGATTAACAACCTTAATCACCCACGACCTTAATTCCCTCTTGCCATGTAACAAAACATATTCACGGGTTTCAGTGATTAGAACTTGGACATCTTTGGGGACCATTGCAGTCCATCCCACCCAGATTCAAGCTGACTCTTAGGAACAGGGATTAGATTCGAGACTTGGTACTGCACAGAAGACCCTCAAATGCATGGACACAAACTCATTGCTCACACAGAGGAAATATAACCACCACGAAGAGACCAGAGCTCCAGACTGGATCCTTGACCCCACTGAACAAGGCAAATGGAGAGAGACCCTACTTTTGATGGGAAAAGGGTCACATAAATTTACATACATATATTAAAACCACCATATTTTTCTCATATTATTGTACATTTCTAGCACATTGACAAATAGAAAATTCATGAATTTAATGCACTTAATATCTGTGTAATGTTAGAATTGAATAATGGTAAGTATTCTGGAGGACAACCAGAAAAAATAGTGTGAAGACTAACAGTAAAGGAAATACTAAAATGAAATGTGTACATCTTAAGAATTCCAGATTTTGTTTTGGTTGCTAGCTCTCTATTTGAACAAGTGTGCTCAATGATTACAAATGAGAAGCAGTGATGTGTCAATGTTAGTATTGTGAATACCCTAGGGCGGCATACTTATGTATATGTTGTGATATCTCTGGGCTATACAAAGCTGAAGAAAATAAAAAATAGAAAGGAATGTGTAATGAATATAACAAATATAAGATTATGGAGAAGATGAAAAGAGAGAGGAATCAGAGTGGCAACAAACACGATGAAGGTTTCAAAATAAGTACATGTTATGGAGCAAATCGTGTCCCCAAAATGCATATATTGAAGCTATAACTTCTCAATGTGACTATATTTGGAGTTAATGCTTTTAGGAAGACAATTAAGGTTAAATGAGGCCTTAAGGGTGGGATCCTAATTGGATTATACTGATATCATTATGACAAGAAAAAGATACACAAGAGATGGATTTCTAAGTGTGCACAGAGGCAAGGCGATGTAAGGACATAGCGAGAAGGCAGTCATCTACAGGCCGGGAAGAGTGGCCTTATCAGAAACCAGCCCAACCATCTTGAACATCAACGTCTAGCCTCCAGTACTATGAGAAAATACATTTCTGTTGTTTAAGCTGCCCCATCTGTGATATTTTGTTATGGCAGCCTGAGAAGACTAAATACAGTCTGCTTAAAAAGCAGATGAATGGTTTGAGTTAAACTTTCCATAGGATTAGTCAATGTCTAGGACTTTATTAACTGATGGTCATACACATTGTTTCCTACATGGCAGTGCTTGTTTCTTCTTCTTGAGGGTACATGAGAAATATGGACCTGAGGAGTGAGGAACTTTGCATCATGAATGCCCCTGGGCCTTTAGTCATCCAGCAACAGGTCACTTCATCCACTTAATGTGGTAGTTCCCATTTGTTTGGGCAGGAAAAAAAATCTCATAACCCATTGCTTTTCTTACTTTTAAATTAAAAACTCGTGAAAATCCAGTTCTGGTTTTGGCATCTTCTACTAATTAATATTCACTTGAAAAGTGCCCGGAAAAGAGTTTGGCTAGGTTCAGTCAAAAGCATGTAAGGAATGTATTCATGTATAGAGATCTATGGAAGTTAGTGGGGTGGTGTTTTCCAGGCAAGAAGACAAGTTATGATATATTAATGATGTTAAAATCCACCTGCTAAAACAAGCCCATTAAATCAAGCAATTGCGTAATTTGTATTTATCCAACTATTTTTGAGAAAGCTGCTTATTTTTCATTCAAGAAGAAATCATACTAGAAAACAAGATCAAAATCTTTAGTAATATCTTTGGAATTGATGATATAAGTGAGGATTCTTTTTTTCAAGCAATGAAATACTTTGGTTACTTTAAGCAGATACACGAATTTGAAGTTTATGGTGTAGTACTCAGGATGAACGGAATTCTATAAACCAAGCTTACAATAGACAGGAACCAGGAATATCTATGTTGCTCTTGGGAGTAAAAGCATTTTAATTATCTCTGTCCTGGCGGCTTTATGGGGATAAATGAACTCAAATTGTTTATTCTGCCCTTGCATCACCTTGCTTGAATTTCTAAGAGCCAATATTTCAAGTTGCCCCTGCATGTTACCTGTATATGAATGGCAAGAGAAAAGAACCTAGAGGAAATCTTCAGGAACCTCTTGAGTGTTCATAGTCGGAGGGTAGAGTACCTTGATTTACTGTTCCACCGAGATATCACATAGGGAGGGAAAGTGATTTCCTAAAATGAAACTGCATGTTATTAGCAAAGCCAAAGCCTATCAGGCAGCTCGAAGGCAAGACCTATCTACTACACCCATTGTTTTATCTTCATGAATTTTAAGGCTTAAAAGCAGTCTAGGCTGTGTGCAGTGGCACACGCCTGTAATCCTAGCACTTTGGGAGGCCCAGGCGGGCAGACTGCCTGAGCTCAGGTGTTTGAGACCAGCCTAGGCAACATGTTGAAACCCCGTCTCTACTAAAATACAAAAAATTAGCTGGGTGTGGTGATTTGTGCCTGTAGTCCCAGCTACTGGGGAGGCTGAATCACTTAAATCTGGGAAGTGGAGGTTGCAGTGAGCTGAGATCATGCCACTGCACTCTAGCCTGGGTGACAGAGTGAGACTCCATCTCCAAAAAAAAAAAGGCAGTCTAATTTAATTTTGCATAATTAGTCCAGTTATTGCTCACAGATTCTTTTCAAATGAGTGGACACTATAAGTAAAGCTTGTAACCAAATAAATGTGTGCATTAAAACTGCCTTCATAGTGTTATGATATGCTTAGCAAAATACCTAGCAAATAAGGATTAGATCTTCAAAAATCATTATCTTTGAAAATCATTTTGGAGTTGGTACCAGTTTAACAGAATTTGGGGTGAGAACCACAAGAAACTCATAAAAATGAACTGCAACATTAAAAAAGATATGATAATAGAAACATTAGAAAATTTGGTTGCAATCTCAATGGGTAATATGTTTGTTTTTAAGAAGACACAGAATGTTCAAAAAGGATACTAAGCTAACTCATTGGTAAAAAATAGTATTCAATAAATGGGACTGGGACAACTAGATACATGCAAGAGAATGAATTTAAAACGTACTTCATGCAGAAATTATGACATATATGGAAGTTAACTCAAGATATATTATAGATCTAAGTGTAAAAGTTAAAATTAAAAAAACTCTTAGAAGAAAACAGGAGTAGGTTTTCACAATCTTGGATTAGACAATGCTTTCTTAGGTATGACACCACAAGCATAAACAACAAGAGGAGAAAGAAATCTGACTTTATCCAAATTTAAAAACTGTGTTGTTTCAAAGGATACTGTCAAGAAAGTGAATCAACAAACAACAGAATGGGAGAAAATATTTGCAGTTTATGTATCTCAAAGGCACTTGTACATACTATATAAATAACTCTTATAACTCAATGAAAGGACAAGTAACCCGATTTAACCCAATTAAAGAATAGGCACAATATTTCAATAGATGTTTCTGTAAAGAAGGTATACAAATGTCTAGTAACCAACTGAGAGCAATATTAGTAATTAGAGAAAAGCAAATCACAACAATAATGAGATATCACTGCACATCTCCTAGGATGGCTAAAATAAGGACAATAACAAGTGTGAGGAGGTAGAAATATTAGAACACTCATACATCACTGGTGGGATTGTGGAATGGTATAGTCATTTTGAGAAACAGGTTGGTCATTTTTCAAAATGTTAAACATAGACTTACCATACGACCTAGAAATTCCATTCCTAAGATAAATGCCCAAGAGAAATGAAACCTATGTCAACACAAAAAACTGTATGTGAATGTTTATAGTAGTTTGTGTGTGTGTGTGTGTGTGTTTTTCAAATGGAGTTTCGCTCTTGTTGGCCAGGCTGGAGTATCATGGCGCAATCTCGGCTCAATGCAACCTCCACCTCCCAGGTTCAAGCGATTCTCCTGCCTCAGCCTCCCGAATAGCTGGGATTACAGGCATGTGCCACCATGCCCAGCTATATAGTAGTTTTATTCAAGTAGCCAAAAAGTGGAAAAACCCAATTATCTATCAGGTGATAAATGGATAACAAAATGTGATATATCCATACAATAGAAGGTTATTTGACAATTAAAAATGAAATACTGATACACGTTACAATATGGATGAACACTGAAAACACGATAAGTGAAAAAAAAGGTCACAAAAGGTCACAGATTATGTGATTACTTACATGAAATATGCAGAAAAGGCAAATCTACAGAAACAAAAGGTAGATTAGTGAATGCCAGACACTTGAAGGATGAGGAATGGGGAATGACTGTTAATGGGTGCAACATTTCTTTCTGAGGTGATGAAAATGTTCTGAATCAGGTCATAGTGATGGTTACAACTCCATGAAGGCTCTAAAATCACTGACTTGTATACTTAAAAAGGGTGAATTTTATGACAGGTAAATTATCTGTCAACAAAGTTGTTACATAATAAAAATAAAGTACAAAGTAAGTCAGGATCTAAGCATGTATAGCTACTTGATTATGAGAGAAAGACACCTTTGGCCTTGCTTTTTTTTCTCTCTCTTTTTTAAAGACAGGGTCTCACTCTATTGCCCAGGCTAGAGTACAGTGGTACAGTCTTGGCTCACTGCAGCCTTGACCTGCCAGGTTCAAGCCATCCTTCCACATCAACTTCCTGAGTAGCCGAACCTACAGGTGTGTGCCAGCATGTCCAACTCTTTTGTTTTCCAATTTCTGTTTTTTTTTGGTAGAGCTGAGCTCTGACTGTGTTGTCCAGGCTCGTCTCAAACTCCTGGGCTCACAAGATTCTCTTGGCTGGGCATGTTGGCTCACCCCTATAATCTGAGCACTTTGGGAAGGTGAGGTGGTTGGATCACCTAAGATCAGGAGTTTGAGACCAGTCTAATCAACATGGTGAAATCCCGTCTTTACTAAAAATACAAAAATTGGCCAGGCATGGCGGCACACATCTGTAGTCCCAGCTATGCCAGAGGCTGAGGCAGGAGAATTGCTTGAACCTGGGAGACAGAGTGTGCAGGGAGCTGAGATTACACCACTGCACTCCTGCCTGGGCAACAGAGCAAGACTACGTGAAAAAAAAAAAAAGATTCTCCTGCTTCAGAATCCTAAAGCACTGGGATTACTCGGATTGCAAGCATGGGATTACAAGATGCCTAGCTGGCCTTGACTTTTAAGAGTGAATGTGGCAGTACCTAGAGTAATTTCTGCCTTGTGTTGGCTCTGGCTGCTGTGCATGGAAGATGTAGGCCTTCCTTCTCATTCTAGAGTCACGACAAAAGGTAGTACAAAATATTATGTAATAAGTATCGGCTATGGTGGTGGTTACCTGTAATCCTAGCTACTCAGGAGGCTGGGGCAGGAGAATCAGCTGGACGTGGGAGGCGGAGGTTGCACTGAGCCTAGATCAGGCCACTACACTCCAGCCTGGGTGATAGAGCCAGACTCAGTCTCAAAAAAAAAAAAAAAAAAAAATCTGGCATGTTTCAAGTCAGCGGCATTTATTGAGTATCTACTAGTGTGATGCTTTGTGTGCTAGACAAAAATACAAAGATGGCTGTGATGCATTTTCATTAATCAAAAAACTCATTTACTTATAGTCTAAATTGTCACCTCTGCTGATAAAATTGCTGAAGGATAGAGAACGGGAGGGATTCTCTCTACTCTGAATTTTAATGTATTTACTATAGTATATAAACAATTAATGGGAAACTATTAATTTCTGTATTAAGAATAACTTTAGCCTGGATAGTGGCTCATGCCTGTAATCCCAGCATTTTGAGAGGCCAAGGTGGGACGATCACTTCAGGACAAGAGTTTGAGACCAGCCTGTACAACACAGTGAGACCTCATCTCCTCAAAAAAAATTAAAAAAAAAAATTAGCTATGCACTGTGCTGCACACTTTTAGTCCTAGCTATTTGGGGGACTGGGAGGATCATTTGAGGCAGGGGTTGGGGGTTACAGTGAGCTGTAATCCTGCTACTACACTCCAGCCTGGGTGACAGAATGAGACCTTGTCCCGGTCTCTAAAAACCAAAAATAATAAAAGGATCTTTATTCACTTAATTTGATTATTTGATGCTATAGTTTTAATCCTCTGATAGCTAATTTACTATTTAGAGAAATGTGGGTGACACTAATAAATGAGCATTTTTTTGACCTACTCTATTTTGTATATTATATTTGCTAATAGAAATAAACTACTTATATATATCAAAATGTTAACAGTTATGATCTGTTTTCAACAGGTATGCTCAAAATATTTCAAAAGTAATTCTACATTTACAGTAAAATTATAACATTCTGTGATATTTTACTTGGGAGTAATTAACATCATAATGCATTGTAAATTCAGCTAAAGCAAAAAATCTATTTTGTGTGGATGGTTGCTTTCTATTGTCATATTTCCCTTTTCGGAAAATATGTGTGCACTGTTCTCAATATAACAAGATATAAAAAGAATGAGATAAGAGTAGTTTATTTCGACACATGTATTCATTCAGTAAACTATGGTTGTCAAGGAAGGGAGTAAAGGCAAGCAGGGTAAATGAGTTCAATGGCAAATAGGAAGAGCAAATTAAGATAAATAAAAAGAACAGATTCTGGGGGCCCTTTGATATATTTCCATGTTCTTGGTTCCTTTCATTCACTATTTCTGCTAATGAAATTTTATAACTTTGAATTTTATGAATCTGTGCTATTCAGTAATGTTTCTGATAAAGGTTAAAAATGAAATATACTCTCTTTAATGTGTTTTCATGAAAACTACTGTGTGTGTGTGTGTGTGTGTGTGTGTGTGTGTGTGTGTGTGTATGTAGTTATTACTCTGGTCACAGGTAATTTTATTTAAAAATATATGAAAACCCCAGAGTAATTCTATTACTTAATATAGCCACATGTCTAATTCTATTGATAAAAAGGAAAAAGTTGATCACTTATTACAGATATAAATAATTCTTCCAGGTGGCTAGACTCTGTTTTTATTTATCACAATAATTTGGTTGACTGAAAATATAAACATGCCCAAAGATGCCAAATTTAATTCTTTTCTGTGGTTATCCTAATCTGACTTACATTGTTATAAAAATTTATGACATTATCATCTTTTTTATGAGTCATAAGATCCCTTAGAATTTATTCATCAAGAATAAAAGGAAGACCTCAGTCCTATTTCATTATCCATGTGATGTGATTTTTAAAATGCACTGAGTGTCTACAGTTCCATAATTTACAGCAAATGTTATGAAACACACACACAAACACACGATTCCTAGTTCTAGATAATTTGGCAATTATCACATATTTATTACATAGGCAAAACATTCTTGAAAATTTTATTCTGCTTTTTTATATTGTGACATTTCTTTGGCACACTTCTTAATCATAAAAGGTAAATTTAACTAGTAATAGAGGCCCCAAGCTTAATAGTCAATTCAAGGACCGTTTAAAGGGAGATATAAGTGAACATTGTGAGAAGGATGTAAATGTCATTCTATATTTTTAATTAATGTGCTGCTTAATTTCTTGAATTTCTTGGACTCTGATCATGGCGATAAGAGATCATAAAATATTTTATAGAGATAGGATCGGGGTATATTTCATATTTTTTTCAACATTACTGTACATGCCTATGATTTGAAGGGAAGAAGAGTCAGAGACAGAGATGGAGAGGGAAAAGGAGAAGAGAAGAGGAGAGAGATTTTATTAATCTGCATCTTAGAGTTTAATACATGGTTATTCAATCTGATGCTGTAAGACTTGATGTATCTTAAAAAACATTATTTTTGATATAATGGTTAGTATAAGCCCTGCAAAATTTAGACTAATCAGCTATGTTCTGGAATATATATGTTCAGTGATGCCATTTTTTAAAAATGAGGATGCTGGTGTAGTCATGTTTTTACTTGCTTTATTAATAAGTTGGGAGATTATTGATAGGAAAAGCAAGGCATAATGTGACCTGTTTTACTGCATGATATAAAGAAAAATCTTATACTATTACTCAATATATGTCTCTGCCATAAATTTGATGATAATTTCAACTAGAAACATCAGTATTGTAAAATTTCTGATCACTCAACAGTACATTACTAAATTGCCACTTTACTAAATTACACTCAAGATGCATTAAATACAGAAACAAATTGGAAACAGAATTTTGAGATGTTTGTTCACTTATGTGTGGTGCAGCATTATTCACAATAGGCAAGATATAGAAGCACCTAAGTGTCCATCAACAGATAAAGAAAAGGGTATATATGCATGACTGAGTATTCTTCAGTACTGAAAAGGAAGTCTTGTCACATGGATGAACCCTGAGGACATTATGCTAAGTGAAATAAGTCAGTCACAAAAGACTTCTCCATGATGCTGGATGACTCCACTTATATATCTGGAGTAGGAACTCATAGAAACAGAAAATAGAATGTGGTTGCCAGAGGATAGGAATTGTCACTATGTATAGAGTTTTAGTTTTGCAAGATGAGAAATTTCTAGAGCTCTGTTGTATGACAATATGCATATAGTTAACAATAATGTACTCTACACTTAAAAATGGCTAAGATGGTAAATTTTGTTACATATTTTTATCACAAACTCTCCCCACCCTGGCGCTCCAAATATATATACACAAATCCATACACATGCTTGGGGCATACAGAAGTAGTGTGACATAGTATTTAGATCCAGCCATTATTCCAGAGATGAATTCAGCTGGATTCTAGGGATATTTTCTTTAGAAAATTTGGTAAAATTATGTATCTCAGAGGTCAACAGTAAAAATAATGTGTGAATCAAACTTTCTTATACAAATTTAGAGCTGCAAATTTTGAACTGGAAAATTTTTACTTGACACAATAATGACCAAAAAACAAAAGTTGTTATGCAGTTTTATTTCTCCAGGAAAATTTTCTATGATCAAAATCTGATGAATAAATAATATCTTTATTTAAAAAATTATCAGACATTGACAGATAGGAAGAATTCCCTGACCCCATCTTGCATAACATAAGACAGAGAGTGGAAGACAGATGTCTAAATGAATCCTGGTAATTGCAGCCAGTGCAGGGAGAGCTTAGCTAGAGATGTGCTGCTAGAGCTCACGAGTGACTGACTCTGCCCAAGGCTGGCAAAGAAGACTTTATGGAGGAGCAAGGATGTAAAGAATGAGCAGTTGCTTCCATAGTGGAGAAGAATAAATGCTTCTAGGTTAAGAAAATTAATTAAAGCACAAATAGAGTCTTAGACTTGTGAACGTGGAGCATTCATTGAGGATGATGAAAGGCACAGCATGTCTGGAGTTCAGGGTGCATAGGCGAGAATATTAGGAGCCAAATTTTGGTGCCCTCTGATGGGAAATCTTAGAATTTTGGACATTATTTTTAAGGTGTTGAGGAGTTGTACTAACAGTGATATGATAATAGCAACCACTTACTGGGGACTAACGATGAGGAAATAATTGCTTATTTGCATATTTTATCTTATTTGGTAAACAAGAAAACTGAGGCTAACAGAGGTTAAATATAATAACTTAACTAAGGTCACATAGCAAATGACTTAATCTAGCTTAAGACCAGACACTGTCAGATTCCAAAGTTTCTGCTCTTTAACAATGTAGTACTTTGTTGGACTTTACGGCATTTTTTAAAGAGGGAAAATACAAATTGCTGTGAGATGTGTTTTAGGGACGGTATCATAGTGATAATGTGGAAGTAGATCCTGGATGAAAGGTCGAATACAGCAATAATGCAGGTAGAAAATAATGAGTCTGAATAAAAAGCATTGGTGGGAAGTTGTTGAATCTGAAACTGTACAGATCTAAGATATCAGTGTTGTTGGAAACTAACAAGCCACAGTCATGTGTGTATACACTAATAGAAACACAATACTTGTGAATCAGAGAAGAGAACATTTATTCACATAGCATCTTTGCAGGACTGGTTCCCCATGTTCCATTCCCCATGAGACAGTGCACTGAGGACAGATATGTTTATGCATACTGGGGTTGCACCAAAGGAGAGGGCCCCCAAAATTATGAAGCTGAGAGCTTATGTAGGGCAGCGTGGCTGTCTGTATGTCCTCCCCCATGACAGACAAATCCTTTTTGAGGAAAGGAAGGCAAGGTCCCTAGATTTTTATTACCCTTACAATGTAAGCGAATACTTCTGAATAAGACTTTACATATCTGGAAAAAATTCCTTATCTCTAACTTTGAATATTTGATCATCCTCTAATTTAAGCTTGTCCAACCCATAGACTGTGGGCCACATACAGCCTAGGACACCTTCGAATGTGGCCCAACACATATTTGTAAACTTTCTGAAAACGTCATGAGTTTTTTTTTTTAAGCTCATCAGCTATCCTTAGTTCTAGTGTATTTTATATGAGGCCCAAGGCAATTCTTCTTCTTCCAGGGTCCAGTGTGACCCAGGGAAGCCAAAAAATTGGACACCCCTGCCTTAACTCCAGTTGCCAGTAACTTTTCCCTAAGAAGTCCTGACTGTGCAGAAACATGAAAATATTATGGAATGTAGTTTCCTAACAGTGATATGAACAACTGATTGAAAGTGAATACAAATGTCACACCTTTTAAAAGATATTGAAATCAGTGTATCACAAGCTTAGAATGCCTACATATGTAAATTGAACTGGACTGTTGTTGAGGTCAAATTACCTGTAAAAATCCATTTTCAGTGATAGTCAATCCTCAGGATTACTCAAGGGATAGTCTTAGTATGTATGGTCTTAGTTTGAGTGCCGATAAATTCTGTTTGAAAAGAATCTTGTTTCTTCTGTATTTGAGATATTCTAAGAAATATTGGTTAGTTATCAATAGATGGCCAAGGAACCTTGCTTGTATTCAGAAACCCAGGCAATTATCATAATTTTTGGAATACAGCAGCATAGTTCTAGAATAAATTCCATAGAATAAAAATTGCATTGGGTATGGAATTTTAAAAACTCTTAAAATTTTAGCTGATAATGTATAAGTTTATTTCAAAAACACGTAATGGCACTCAGTCCTGTTTTCCTAAGGAAAAAGAAAATGAGAACAAATTCTTTTTGTGTGTTTCACATAGATTGTCTAGGCACCTACCAAAAAGAAGCAATCTAATAACAGCGTTGAATCAAGAGCACATCGAACCTAGCTGAATCTGACATTTTGAGAGTTAAAAAATGGTTACCAGTTTCCAGAATAATACAATGTCATTTATTTCCATCACTTTTTCTTTTGTTGCTTGTGTGGATTTTGGTTGAGGAATGATACAAGGGACACAGGGAGAACAGGAATAAGGAGGAACCATCCAAGGATATTCCAGTGCTAGCATTTGACATCAAGTAAATATTTTCAACATGAAACATACAAAACGAAGCTCTTAGGGCTTTGCTGTTAGATTTCTCTCCCCTTGTCTCATGCTTGGAGATTATAGCCTTGATTCTATCAGTTACATAGCAGAGAGAAGGATATCAATGCCAAACATCAACAAGTGCAACTAGAAGATGTATACTTCAATATATAGATTTTTTCCTTTTTACATTTTTAATTGAAATGTAATAATATCAATAAAAAGTTGTTTTAATAGTTTTTGTTGTTCTGCCACCATAACACAGCAATTTACTTCTTTATATTGCCTTCTGTTTCTCACACATACTCACATAGATACATTTTTTGCAAAGTTCTGGCACATATCAAGTACTTAATACATCTTTCCTATTAGCATTATATTTGTTTATTTACTCAACTAGTGGAAAAGAACAAACCAAAAAACTAAAAATGAATTGGGTACAGTGAATCTGTAAGCTCTCCAGGGCCACTGGAGGCTGACATTAGTCCTTCTAGTGATAGTGACAAGACTGAAGGACTAAGATGATCTCTTCTCATAGCTGTTAGGCATGATCAAAGTGCTAATTTCACATATTTATGTTGATTACCTTGTAACAGCAATTTCACAAGGCCCCTTTGTAAGCTTGATTGTTTCCTCATCAGAATTATTCAGTTTATAATTTAACACATCAATTATCATTAAATGTATATTCCTATATCCTTAATGATCATTTTAAATGAAATGATTTTGCTGTATAAGTCAAAAGGTCTTAGAATTGTTGAGAACACTCATATATCAGTATGTATTGAGTGAAGTCTCAAATTTTATTGCATACCTGAAGATGCTGCTTCAAATGGAGGTTCTTACTCATCCCTCAGAGTCTGGTTTAGTGGTCTGATGTGTCTATTAAATTTGTATTTTTAATGATGCACCAGGTTATTTTGGTGCATATGGTTGTTGGACCACATTTGGAAAACATCACTTTAGGTGGGCTTCAGGTGTGATTCAGTTTGGGTCCAGTTCTAAATCTTTTTGGTCACTGGGCTCTTTCCTTCTTTTTGTGTGACATGTCACATGATTGCTTCTCATGAGTAGCAAAATGGTTGCAATGGCCATTGGAACTGCCTCCTCCTCATTCATATTCAGCAGCCATTTCCTATGATTCTCTTAATCCTTCATGAGGAGTCTCAACTCACTGGCCAGAGTTGAGTCACAGATGCATCTCTAAAGTAATTACTGGCAGAGGACATAGAATAGCCGTGATTGATATAGACTAATTCTTTCTTATTCTTGGAGCTGAAGTTAAATCTATGATTTGCTTTGCTACTTAAGGTGGAATAAATAGGGATTTTGAGAGCTACAATGCCTTATTTTAACAAAAGGAAGAATTATACTGAATTAAATTTTTGAATGAAAGTATTCAAATAGAAGTTCTATCTTCTGCAAACACTTTTGCTGTCATTTTTCATTACTTTTCCGAACATTATATTTAGTAACCTTATTCTAGAATAACACTGTAAATTCTGGACTTAAAAGTATGTTTAATACATAAGAAAGCACAAACAAGGAAGCTTTAATATTATTATTATTATTATTTTTTTTAAGAATGAAAAGAATGAAAGAGAGAAAGAAAGAGGAAGAGATTTTAGAAAAAGAGAGAAAAGGAGAAAGAAAGAAACAGCAAAAGAAAGAAAAAAGAATGAAAGAGAAAGAAAGAGGAAGAGATTTTAGAAAAAGAGAGAAAAGGAGAAAGAAAGAAACAGCAAAAGAAAGAAAAAAAGAATGAAAGAGAAAGAAACAGGAAGAGATTTTAGAGAAAGAGAGAAAAGGAGAAAGAAAGAAACAGCAAAAGAAAGAAAAAAAGAATGAAAGAGAGAAAGAAAGAAGAAGAGAAAGAGGGAGAGAGAATGGGATTCTTGTTTTATTGCCCAGGCTAGAATACAGTCTAAAAATGGGTATTAAAAACCTCTTTTATGCCAATGATTGTGTTTAACAATGGAGACAGGAAGGAATAGGGGATGAAAATAACAAATAAGCAGCCAACCAATATTTTATTTAAACCTGTGAAATGCTATGCAATTGCTGAGGAGTGATTTACTTCCAATTATGTGGTCACTTTTAAAATAGGTATAATGTGATACTGAGAAAAATGTATGTTTTGTGGATTTGTGGGAGGAGAGT
>PVKP010019262.1:0-42778 GCA_004027715.1 Plecturocebus donacophilus
GGGGCTTGGCTGTGGCTGAAGGTGAGGCCTGGGGTTGGCTGCTCCGGTGGTCTTCCCCCCATGGGCTTGTCAGTCCCTGGCAAGGTTCCCCCAGACTCCAGGAAAGCAGCTGTCAGCAGGGAGCTGTCCCCTGGCCTTCCTTCCCAAGCAGTGAATCCCTTCCTCCAGGTCCTCCTCAGCCCAGGCCCTTGCTCAAGCCCCCTGCCTTGGACCTTCACTTTGTAGTGATTCCTGGCCCCGGATGCTGGCCCTGTTGACATGTGGCCCTCCTATCTTCATGCCTTCCAGGGAGCGGGGTGGGGGGCAAGAGCAGATCTGTCCCCCACAGAAGGGTTTCTTGCCTGGCGGGTCCCAGAGCCTGGTGCAGGACTCATCACCCCTGCAGAAAGCACATCAGGCGCAGCCACCGTGGGCCTGCTGGGCAAGGTTGGGGTGTGTGGGAGGTGGTGACGGGGGCTTTCTCCCATCTCAGCTACCAGTGCCTCAAGCTCACCGCTGGAAGCCCTAGAAGCCTGTCTGAAGGGCATTCCCCCAAGTAGGCCATCACCTTCGCAGCCACCGGCCACCTCTTGGTCACAGAACCCTCAGCCAGGAGACTGTGGGTCTCAGAGGCCTGAACTGCAGCCCCACAGATCATACAGTGAAGGTAGACTGTGGCCATGGGTGTGGGGTAGCGTGTCCCTGGGCGGGCTGCAGAGGCGGTCATTGTCTTCCCTGCCTCCTGAGGCACAGGCCCACTTCCCTAAGTCCCCTTTCATTCTCACCCCCAAACAGCTGCCCGCATTTGGAGACAGCCGGTGCAGACCTTCCTGCCCTAATTTCTTGTCAGAACTCTCCAGTCACACGAGACTAACTGTGGGGTTTCTGTGGGGAACGTGCCACAGGAGTTTAATCAGTACCATAGGGAAACCCTAGTGGGACATACTTCAGGGCAGGGTCTCCTGGTGCCTGTGCACTCCAGGGCCCAGGGGTCTCTTCTCCAGTGAGCCCTCCGGTGACCACAACTGTGCTGTTCCCTGCAGAAGCGACCAGGGAGCCTGTTCTGCGTCTGGGCCTGCAGGGCTGTGTGAGAGATGGCCCTGCCCGGCCCCCGGCCCCCCGAGGAACCCCCACCAGCTTTTCCTCATCCAGCAGCACCGACTGGGACCTGGATTTTGGGAGCCCTGTGGGGAGCCAGGGGCAGCAGCCTGGAAAAGGTGAGTTGGGCCAGCCCAAGGCTGGGGTTCATCCTGGGGACTCATCAAGAGGACTCGAGACCCCCCTGCCCAGTCCCTCTGGCTTGACTGGGTCAAACCCCCATGCCAGTGCTGGGAGCAGAGCCAGGGATACTAAGGCAGGAGCACAGGTGGGACTTATCTTGGGTGGGTTGTGGGAGCTGAGGGTGGAGAGGGGACTCCGTTTTAGTGACTTGTCTCAGGAGGGACAGGATAATGTCTTAAGATTTTTTTTTAAATCTCTTTTTGGGCTGGAGGCAGTGGCTCACACCTGTAATACCAGCACTTTGGGAGGCTGAGGTAGGAAGATCAGTTGAGGCCAGGAGTTTGAGACCAGCCTGGGCAACATAGTAAGACACCATCTCTATAGAAAATTTAAAAAATTACCTGGGTGGAGTGACACATGCCTTTAGTCCCAGCTACCCAGGAGGCGGAGGCAAGGGGTCACTTGAGCCCTGGTGTTTGCGGCTGCAGTGAACTGTGATCACACCACTGCACTCCAGCCTGGGTGGCAGAGTGACACCCCATCTGATGAATAAATACATATAAAAATCTCCTTTTGCATTGAATTCCTTACCCTAGCCACAAAGAATTGCCTGTAATATGAGACTGATCTCCAGCTTCGGAAAATGTACAATGAGGTTCATGTCAGAGACACTTGGGAGTGTGCTTGGTGACCTGTGCCTCCCTGGTCACTCCAGTGGAGTCATTGCTGCAGACTTGGAGCTCTTGCGGGACTCTCAGCATCACCTCTTGGCCTTCTTTCCCCCACCTGAATAATCCGAGTCCTCTTTGTCTGAGTTGTCCTGTGACCTAGCCCCTCCACGCTCGGGGGACTGCAAACATACTTCCTGAACAGGCCTCTTGCTGCAGCCATGGCTCTGGCCAGTCCTGTGGGGCCTGCAGAACAGGCCTGGGACCTGCCAGCATCCACAGCAGCCTGAAATCCCAAGCCCCACTACGGATTAACCCCTTGGGTGTGGGGCATTTTCCTCAAAATGCAACTAACTTCATAGGTAATATGATCACACAGCTTCATTCAGAAGCTAGAAAGGTTATGTGGGAAAAAAGAAGTCTTCTTCCCTCGTCTGTCCTCCAGCCCCTCTTGCCACTGCTGTGAGTTCACTGCCCTCCTTCTCCTCACAGAGGGCAGCATCTACATATGTCCCCTCCAGCCTGTCTTTGTCATCAGCCTTTGTCATTGACCTCTTTGTATACGTTCATATTCCTTGGCCACCAGCACCAGTTTCTTCTTTCGAACAGTAGCGTGGTATTCGGTAGCATGCTGCATGCATCCTGCTTGTTTTCTAAGTAACCCAAACTGCAGGAAAGTTCACACTGCCTTTCAGAAGCTTCCAGCCACCTCCTGGCTCCCTCTGTTGCCCCAGAACTCAGCGGATGTGCTGTGGAGAAAATGCATGCGGAGGTCCTCTGCTTTCTATCCTGCCCTTGCAGCCCCTGGACATTCTGAGGGTTGCTCTTTCACCCTGTGCCTGGGCCCAGAAGCATCAGCAGACACCTCCAGGAAAGAGTGGCAGCACTGTCTGCTCCATAGGAAGGGCTCTCCTCACTCTAGCGTTTCAGTCCATCTAGTTCCCGTTACTCGCGTAGCTGTCACTGGAAATAGGATGTTTGCAGTGTGTTTAGTTCTTGCTGAGTGGAAGCTGCATGTGTGTTGGCCTGTCTTGGCCCAGACGTGAGGAGGCCTGTGCCGTTCCCCTGCTGTGAGTGGTGAAGGAAGTCTTAGCACATTCCATCTGCAGGGCCATCCCCTGTGCTGGCCACACAGGATGTGTCGTCCCTCACAGTGGTGGCAGCTGGGTGTGCTCAGGAGGACTGGAACCCACACCTGTGGCCAGTGTCCTCATGACAGCCGCAGGCCAGGCTTCTGTGTGGGTGGCCAGATAGGTCCGACTTCTTCCACGGCAGCCAAAGCAGGGCTGCCCCAGAGCCAGGACTGACAAGTCCAGTGCTCTGTATGTAGCACCCCCGTGACCCTCCTTCCCTGGACACAGCAGAAGAGGGGAGGCTTCTGCGGTTTGCAGAGATTGAGCTAGAGCCCTCCTCATGTGTGAACACTTGCTCTTCACAGGAAGTCCACCAGGAAGCTCCCCGCTGCAGGGTCTGGAGAACTGTCTCAAGGAGATACCCGTGCCTGTGCCATGGCCTGCCTGGCCCTGCTCCTCAGCAGCAGACAGGGGACTGAGGAGAGCAGATCCCAGGACCTGGACAGCAGACAAGGAAGGTAATAGCGGCTGCCAGGGCCCAGCACGTAGACAGGGCATCTCCGAGGATGCCCTGGGCACTGCACCTGTGGACTCAGATCCCCACCTGAGCCAACATGGTGCTCTGGAAACAGGCCTGGGCAGAGCCTTGTTGGAGACCAGAAAGCCGGATAGTCTGTTCAGCACACGTGTGGACCTGTTGGCATCTGAGTGACAGGGACAGGGACACCTTAGCGCCACTCTCTGTGTCTCCACTGTCCTGGCTGGAGCTGGCTCCTTGAGGCTGAGTGTCCTTGTCCTGGCCATGCTGGCCCCACGTGTCTTAGTGTCTGGACACCAGTCTCTGAGCCCAGGGTTCTACGCAGCTGGGTCTGGGAATAGAGAGGTTCTGGAGGGTTCGGGCGCTCCCAGGAACACGGCAGGGCGGGTGTTTCACTCCTGACACTGGCGTGCCTGAGAGCCCAGCAACAGCAGAAAATGTTCCCTGTCCCTTCTGTGGCAGTATGAGGCTGACACAGTGGGGCTGACAGGCTTTCTGATTTCTCTTTAAAACAGGACTGAGGGCCGAGGCCTGTGAGTCAGCCCGTTTCGGGCAGGGTAGGGGAGAAGCACCCACCCGGAGCCTCCATCTGGCCAGCCCACAGGTGTTCACCTCCAGCTTCGTCCCTGCCTGCCACCAGCGGGGGCTCAAAGACCCCGGGGCCACCAGGCCACGAGTGTGGAGGTGGCTCCCAGAGGGTGAGCTGGCACCTGCCGTCAGTGCCAACAGCCATGCTTTAGTTAAAGTGTTTCTCAAGGAAATAGACTTCCCCTCTCAGTCCCTCTGTTCCTTTCCCACGCCTCATCCTCTCCCCAGAGGACAGAAGCTGGTAGCAAACAGAAACTCAGGTTCACTAAACAAGAAGATCAAGTGTCACAAAGTGACAAGAAGGGGGGGCGGGAAGATCATGGTGCCCATCCATTGGGTTTCTCCAGTGGAGAAGCTTCCTGGGGGCTCCCGCTGTCTACTGCTGCTTCTTGGTTTAACTCCCAGCAGGATTCCTTCCTGGATCTGCTGCAGGGCTGGGGGGATGCCTTTGCTGAATACATGTGGTGTTGCTGACCCTCCTGCCAGATGAGGGCAGGCCCCAATGGAACCCCGCCCTTGGGCTCCTGACCCCTGTGAGATACTGGGGTGCAGGGATGGTGCCCCCTGGGGGGAGAGGCCGCCTGGCCTGTGAGACCTAGGCCTGGCTAGAACCTGACTGCTAATGGCTTCCAAGGACTGGATATTTCCAGAAAGTTCACTGGCAGACTTTCCAAAGCTGCTGGGGTCCTAGCCAGGCTCTGGCTTCACTCTTGTCCTACTTCTATGGCGGGAGAGGGAGCCATTTAGAGTCCCCCAGAACTCATGTTGGGTGTAGGCTGAGCTGAAAGGGGGCCGGTTCTGTGTGCCCAGACACTAAGGCAGAGGCCTGGCTCTCTTCAGGCTGATGACAGAGCACTCTCTGGTCCCCTGCCCAGGGCCTGCCCCCAAGCCCTCCCCGCTGCACTGTCTGGAGAGTGCCCTGAGGGGGATCCTGCCTGTGCGGCCCTTACGCTTTGCCTGCGTGGCAGGCTCCAGCCCCAGCCCCAGCCCTGGCTCCAGCTCCAGCTTCAGCGGCTCTGAAGGAGAGGACCCGAGGCCAGAGCCTGAGCTCTGGAGGCCACTCCTCCAGGGTGAGCCTGTGCGGGGAGGGAGGACGGTAGGGTGTGTGCCAGGGCACTGGTCATCACTCTGATGCCAGCTTTGTTTGTGGCAATAGAGAGGGACCGCCTTCCCAGCTGTAAGCCTCCTGTTCCTCTGTCCCCATGCCCTGGTGGGACTCCTGCTGGCAGCAGTGGCAGCAGCCCTGGTGAAGACCCCAGGAGAACGGAGCCCAGATACTGCAGCGGCCTTGGTGCAGGTGAGCCTGGGGTCTCCTGAGGAGCTGCCCATGCGTCCCCCAGAGGGCCAGGAGTCCAGACCGGATCCTCTGAGTCCCGCCTGTCACTTTGCCTGGCTCTTGCCAGGGAGTCCTGTACTTTGGTGGTGCTTTAGTTCCTTGGAGTGTGAGCTGTGTCCGAGAGGGAAGCAGGGCTGCTGATGTGCAGGGGAGCAGCTGCAGGGAGGTCTGCGCCACCCGCCTGATGCCATGCACACGGCATGGACACTCGCTAATAAACACACCTGTGTGTGGACAGACATGGATCTATTTATACAGTAATAGTGTATGCTTTTAAAACTTGGCAATCAACAACAAAAGTCTCAAAAGTGAGATTTCCCCACCTGGGGACGTCTTAGAGAGTGTCGCATTAGGAAAGCTAGACATGCTGCCTGCTGCCCCAGGCGCCCTTGCTTTTCACTCTCACTGTGACCCACTGTTTGCTCCCAGCAGGAAAAGCAGAAGATGGGACAGGAGACAGGTCCCAGTTGCCTGGGAGAAAAGAGAGTTTAGAGGGTCCCTGCTGGCCTGGCCCCTCAGGAGTGCTGGAGGACAAGGGGGCGAGGAGGAGGAGGAGGGAGAGAGAAGGCCAGAAATGGCCCTGGAAGGAAGCTCTCCCCAACTCCTGCCTAGCTCCATTTACAGGCCCTGGCCCTGTTCTGTGTAGGCCCAGGCTGTACCACATTCCTCACTACCCAGTGGGCCTAGTGGAAAACGGCAGAGTGGGCTGGGTGTGGACCAGCAAGCCCAGGATGCCCCAGCACGCCCTTGGAAGTCTCACTGGGGCAGGACTCACAGATCAGAAGATCAGAGCCCTTTCTCCCAGCTGCCTCCCCAGCCGCCGCCTCCTGCCGGAGCCCCCTTCAGACAGGGCAGGAACACCACACACATGGACCACAGTGGGCCATCCCACCAGAATTAGGCTCCCTCATGGGCCGAGTGTCCGTCTTCCATCTCATTTCCTCGTTGTTTAAAAGTTGAGAGGTTGATATTCTAGGGTATGTCAGAATGGCTCCGGCCAAACAATCGCCTCCCAGCCCCAAGGTCTCTGTGCTGTCTCTGCAGGTGCAGCTGCGGATCCCTGCCCTGTTTCTCAGCTGGAGAAAAGGCCCGGGCCCAGGGTTAGTGAAGCATCCAGAGGCCTGGAGCCTGGACACGGAAGACCCAGAGTTGCAGGTGAACTGGTGGCTTCCCCCATTCCCTCTGCACGGGCCAGGATCCAGAGTCCCAGCTTGGGGAAAATAGCCTTCTGGGGTTTTGGGGCATGAATAGGAAGGCTCCCTGTAAGCCACTTCAGGTTGCATATTTCATTTCAGTGTTTTGTTATAGAACCAGTTAGATGTTCATAAAAGCAGACACACCTTTTAGAGGTGGAAATTGAGAAGTGATGAATCAAAGTTTGGGGCTTGAGGGGACTTTAGAGAATAGGCGAGGAAACTGAGGCCAGGATGACCTGGCCACGGTCATTGTGAGAGGGTTGGCTCCATGTCACACACCTGCCCCTGCAGACCCATGGTGCCCTAGGTCACTCGGGGACAGCCCCACATCAGGAGCTTTCAGTGTGGCCTGCAGCAGGTGCTCTTATTGGCTTGGGGTGTTGGCGTCTGTCCCAGCGCCACCGCTTTGCCGAGAGCTCTGAGCTGCCTGGGGCCACCAAACCTCCTGTCCTCTGTATATGTCCTGGCTGGGGTCCCCAGGCCGAGAACTTGACCAAACAGCGGTTGGGTCCTTTAGCTACTCCAGTCTTCACTTTTTCCTGGGTTTAAAGCCCTGGAACTTGTTGAAAAGAGAAAGGCAGAGCCACAGCTGGGGGCCCAGAGAAACGGGGAAGACGCCATCTCTGCACCCGGCCTGGGGCTGAGCAGGGTAGGAATGGCAGGGGCCTGGCCAAGCCTTCCTAGTGGTTTGCCCAGGGTTGGGACCAGTTCCAGGGGAAACAGGGTGAAGGATTAGGTGACCTTTTTTTTTAAAAAAAAAAAACAGGCTTATGACTTAAAATCCTATGAATCTGTAACTTCTGAATAGGGAGAGTAAAGGCAGAAGGGGGTGGAAACTCTTGTGGTTTGCCTGCAGCCACGAGCACCGAGTACTGGAGTGGCCCCTGGGTCACCCCAAAAGAGATGTGCAGGAGACCCTTGGCTGGCCTGGCCCTCCTGGCCCATCTCCCGAATGGTCCTCATGGCCTTGGCCTCATGCTGTCCTGGGTGCTCTGGGTCCTTCTCACTGACTCCCAGGGTAGGGCTGCCATGTGGTCTCATCAACAACACAAAGACCCCCCAATTCCTAGAAAGTAGGAAGACCGCAGTCTAGGAAAGCCGGGTTACCACGGAAACCCAACCTTCGGTTATCCTGCCCATCAGTCTGGGGAACAGCCAGGAGACCTAGCCAGTTTTCATGTCATAAGCATTGGCATCAGTGTTCTCAGGCCCAACTCGCCTTCCTTCCCTTCTGGGAGCCGGGCCTTAGAGGAGACAGCGTAGTGAGTGCCCTAGTTCAGGGTACCGCTGGGGAGAGACATGTCCTTACAGACCAGGAACTCTGACCGGTCCTCGCTCTGGTTTTAGCCAAGACCCATGGGCAGCTGCTCCCCCAGGGCCCGCCCGAGCTGCCCCGTGAGTCTCCCCCTCCGGAGCTGCCCCTTCTGGAAGCCGCACCTCCCGCTTTGCCAGCCACACCCCTGCAGCCGCCTTGCCCCTGTGGGAAGCCCCTGCAGCAGGAGCTGCACAGCCTCGGGGCTGCCCTCGCAGAGAAGCTGGATCGGCTCGCCACAGCGCTGGCAGGCCTGGCTCAGGAGGTGGCCACCATGAGGACCCAGGTGCATCGGCTGGGGAGGCGCCCCCAAGGCCCTGGGCCGATGGGCCAAGCTTCCTGGATGTGGACCCTCCCACGGGGACCTCGCTGGGCTCATGGCCCTGGTCACAGACACCTGCCCTACTGGAGGCAGAAGGGCCCCACCAGGCCTAAACCAAAGATTCTGCGCGGCCAGGGAGAGGGCTGCAGGGCTGGTGACCGGCCAGGACTCTCCAGAGGGACCACTCACCGGGCACCTCTGCCACTTCCAGACGCTCCGCCGGCAGAACCTCCAGGGCTCCAGCGCAGCCCTTCCCAGCAGCTGCGGTCCTGCACACCCAGCTGCCACACTGCGCCAGCGGCACACCCCCTCCTGGGACATTCCGGGGGCCACCAGAGCCCCCTTCCCCCTTTAGTGCCTGCTGCCTTACCCCTGCAGGGAGCCTCTCCTGCCGCCAGTGCAGATGCAGATGTGCTGAACTCGGGAGTGGCACCAGCCAGGATCCCAGACCGGCCCAAGGAGCCGAGCAGCCTGCTGGGAGGAATCCCGAGAGCCCTCCAGGAGGAACTGTGGGGTGGGGAGCACAGGGACCCAAGGTGGGGGGCGCATTAATGGCATTCCTTATCCCCACCTCTGCTTATTCTTGCCAAGGGTGCAGTGGTGTCCTGGAATGCCCGTCACCTCACCCCAGGCCACCCTCCCAGGGGACGCAATCTCTCTTCCTGTTGCTGGGAGCCCCACCCTTTGTCCCAACTGTGCAGATACCCCAGGAGCTGTTTGCTCGGGAGGCTGCTGTGGGGCGCCTTGCTCAGCCTCTCTGGCCTTCTTGGCTCAGATTCAATCCAACGCTGCTTCCCTCTCCTGTCCTTCCCACTGGAACCACCCAAGCTTGTAGGTGGGTGGTGTGTGCAGGCAGTGTGCACCCTACACATGCAGGGGGTGCCCCACACAGCTCGAGCAGCCAGGAGAGTGTCTCCTTCTAACCACCAGCCATTCCTGATCCCAGGAGCCACGAAGGGCTGGACTTTTGCCTTCTTAGAGTAAATATTGGCACAGATTTCATTTGGCAGAACTCAGCCCCTTGGTCTAAGCTGGACTTACGTGGATTCTGAAATTAAAGAAGTGAGTAGCTAAGGAAGGGCCTGCCTCCTGTGGAAGGGAGCTCCAGGGGGGCCCACGCCGGGGTGGGGCTGGTTGTGCCGCCACATGCTGCCTCCTCTCCCAGACATCATTGAGAACTTTCAGGAGTGTGCCTCGAGGGGTGGGGGAATTCCCACAGGACTCCCGGGCACATACTCTGTGAGTCCCCTGCGGCTGCCACACAGAGGACCCCTGACTGGGCAGCTTCAACAGCAGCACTTGCTGTCTCTGTCCTGGAAGCCAGAAGTCTACGATCCAGGTGTTGTCAGGGTCGGTTCCTTCTTTGGGCTGAGAAGGGGGATCTGCCCCGGGCCTCTCCTTGCCTGTAGACGGCTGTCTTCCTGTCCAGATGGTGTTTTCTACACATCTGTCTCCAAATTCCCCCTTCATATCCGGGCTGCAGTTGTATGGGGTTGTGATCCACCCTAATGAGTTCGTTTTAACCTAATGACCTCTCTAAAGAACACCTCTCCAAGTGAGGTCACATTCGGAGGTACTGGAGGTTAGGCCTTCACCATGTACATTTTGGGAGGGGTACGGTTCAGCCTATAACATACCAGAAGGGCTGGGCCAGTCCTCTTGGGTTTGTATTGGGAAAAGGCATGGCCAGGTGTTGCTAGCCCACTTCTGTGCTGGTGACCAGAATGTGCATTCTCACAGCCCCCTCAGCTGGCACTTGACAGTGCGTGGGAACCAGCCTGGCTGTCATTCCATTACAGCATCTCCCCGACAGGCAAAGTGCAACCTGTGTGCCCCAAATCCCTCATCTGACCTGAGGCGGCTTCAGGAACTGTGTGTGCACCTGTTGGCTCACAGGGCCAACCTGATGTGGGCTGGCACACGTGGCCCTGCTTTCAGGTCCCTGAGGAGCCTGGGATACCAGCCCTGTGGCCTGGGGCAATACTGGCTGCCCACCTTGACTACAGGAGCAGTGCCTTGTGGCTGCAGGGCCTGGTGTGTCCCTAAATAAAGGGTCACTGGGGACACACCCGGAGCCTAAGTGCCCTGCAGCTGAGCAAGGGGCTTGGGAGCTGAAGCCTTTGCCCTTCGCCACTCTGTGGAAGCGGCAGGGCGACACCGGGCAGAGGGGAGTACCCGTGAGAGACTGAATATCAAAAAGGGACGGGAAGATGCTTTCAGGTCTAGGGTGAGCCCCAAGGTAATTGGAGACAGATCCTAAGTTCATGCAAGTAGGATGTTTAAATACAGAGGCTCTTCACTCACAGCTGCAAGCACAGAATCGGGGAGAGAAAGGCTCTAGGCTTCCCCCGCCTGAGGAGCTCTCCTTGTGATGATAAGTAGGGAGCATGTTTCAGAGCCACAGCAAGGGGTGGGACACAGTTTCTCACAGGAGAGTTGAGAAGAGAAACCACCCGTGTCCCGACTGGCTGTGAGGAGAGGACTCGTGCCCACCCCTGCTGCAGCTGGCCGTCCCATCCTGCCTACCTGTCTCCCATTCTCTTCTTTCACTAAGCCAGGGCCACTGGGCTGTCGGCTCAATAGGAGGGGGGTCACCTTAACTTCCATATGGCATATTCAGGTGGTTCTGCTTTGCTGGCTTCACAAACAGCCATCACACAAACCCTAGTTGACAGGCACAAATGAACAAATGAGTGTGGTAGCTTTAAGTGACCGTCACAGTTAGGCAGACTTCAACCAGCAGAGCTGGGAAGAGAGCTTGAGCCTCACTAGTGCCACCACAGATGCCCCCTTCTGGCCTTTCCCTGCTAGGACAGATGAGGGTATTCAGGACAGCCTGGTCTAGGTGGTTCAGATCCAATTGGACTGTATAATAAATTTGAAATTGTTCTAAGAATGTGGCTTATAAGGTGTAAGTGGTAAGAAGTCCCATGATCTGCAGCCACGTCCCTCCCACAGAAGCAGGTTTCTAGGTCTAGGTCTGTGCCCCACACAGCTAGGGCAGCCGGGAGAGCACCTCCTAACCACCAGTCATTCCTGATCTCAAGCCATGAAGGGCTGGGCTCTTGCCTTCTTAGGGTAAATATTGGCACAGTTTTCATTTGGGAGAACTCGGCTCCTTGATCTAAGCTGGACTTACTCTGTGGATTTGAAAATTAAAGAAGTGAGTTGCTAAGGAAGGCCCTGACTCCTGTCAAAGGGAGCTCCATGGGGCCCACATCGGGCTGGGGCTGGTTGTGCCACCAGCATGCTGCCTCCTCTCCCAGACGTTCTCTAGAACATTTGAAACTGTGCCAGGGAGGGTCGGGGGAATTCCCACAGGACTCCCGGGGCACACACAAGACCTGTCCGCAGTCACTGAAACACCTAGCATCAGTGATCCAGTGGGAAATCTAGATGCATGTAGGTCTTCGGTACTGTGCCCATCTCCTTTAAGAACTGTACGTTGTGGCTTGGAAGAGGAAATATGGTCACTTTGATGGGAGAAACTGAAGGACCTTTTTGAACTCGAGTTCCAGGGGTTGGGGTTGGGGACAGAGAAGCCTCCAGATCTGCTCATCCCATCCTGGAGGGTGGCTGGCCGAACGGGGTCCTGGCTGACCTGGGCACGACCTTCTCAGTGTGCCAGTCAGAGTTCCCCAGCAGGCAGGAACATGTGAAGGTTCCATTTCAAAATACAAATGAATGGGATTCTTGTGTCCCTATGATTTCCTGGCCACACCCTGGGAAACCTGAAGAAAGAGAGGCTGGCCTGAGGGGTGCAAGGACCACAGTTCACTGCTCCCTCTGAGGGTTCTTGGTCAAGAGCACCAGGCATGCTGTTGCCCTTTGTGTGGATTTGTGTTCTGGATGTGGCTCCTAGGCAAAACCTATGGATTTTATCTCATAAACCATCTTGACAAATTTTGCTCTTCGCTGGGAGCCCTTAATCCATTTAAATGTAATCGAATGACTGATCCGTTTAGGCTTGGACAGACCTTCTTGCTTTGTCCCACCTTTTCTGAGGGGCTTTCTCTTTCCTGCCTTATTTTATGTTAACATTGTTGTGGGTTTGAAAAATCATTCCATTTTTTTCCTCTGCTGGCCTCAACATGTAAAGAACTAAAAGGAGAAACACACACATTCACAGTCATATTTGGGAGGTTTTAGCATATCTTTCCCAGAAATTGATAGAACAAATCAGGAGGGACGGAGAAGATTGGAACAGGCTCCTTAACAAAATTGGCCTGATTGACGCCCATACAGAACAGCGCACCATGGGGCCAGGCGCAGTGGCTCACACATCTAATCCCAGCACTTTGAGAGGCCGAGGCAGATGGATCACTTGAGGCCAGGAGTTTGAGACCAGCCTGGCCAACACGGTGAAACCCTGTCTCTACAAAAAATACAAAAATTAGCGGGCATAGTGGCATGCACCTGTAATCCCAGCTACTTGGGAGGCTGAGACACAAGAATCGCTTGAACGCGGGAGGCGGAGGTTGCAGTGAGCCAAGATCACGCCACTACACTGCAGCCTGGGTGAAGAGCGAAACTCCATCTCAAACAAATAAACAGTGTGCTGTGGGACTACTTAACACACATTCTTTTCAAGCATACACAGGACATTTACAAAAATTGACTGTATAATAAGCCCTGCAGTAAATTTAAAATATTAATATTATGTAGGGTATGTTCCCTAAGAATACTTTTACCTTTTAAGCTAGAATTAAATTATAAGCAGAAATTATTTCCCACTACTAAGAAAGTACCACAGTTCCACAGGCCAGGTGTGGTGGCTCATGCTTGTTATCCCCAGACTTTGGGAGGCCAAGGTGGGCAGATCACTTGAGTCCATGAATTTGAGGCTAGCCTGGGCAACATGGCAAAACCCCATCTCTACAGAAAAACACACACACACACACACACACACAAATTAGCCAGGTGTGGTGGCATGTGCCTGTAGTCTCAGCTACTGAGGAGGTTAAGGTGGGAGAATCACTCAAGCCCTGGAGGTAGCGTTTGCAGTGAGCTGAGTTTGTGCCACTGGACTCCAGCCTGGGTGATGGAGTGAAACCCTGTCTCAAAAAAAAAAAAAAAAAAAAAAAAGTACCATATCAAAATGTGTAGCATAAAGTGGTATCAATACTTATAAATGTATAGACAAAGTAAGTGAGTATGTGGAAAAGGAAGGACAGAATTCACAAGGAGATACAAACAGAACAGCAAAGGAAATCCAAAGAAAAGTTTAAAAGGGCATGCAAATATAAGAGCGGAAATTACTGAAATAGCATATATGTAAATGATGTAATCAACAAAACCAAATATTGTTTCTTTACAAAACTAATAACATTGACCACTAGCCTGTGATGAAATTCATCGATGAAAAAAGAAGGCACAAATGATCAGTCTCAGAAATGAAAAAGGTGACATTGCTCCAGGTGGCTGCAGGCTATAGGAAGACAATAAGATTATATTCTAAGCAACTTTTTGCCAAAATGCTAAAAGTTAAATGAAAATAACTCCCACAAGAATGCAACTTAAAACAGACTCAAGAAAAAAAAAAACAAAAAAAAAAACCTGAATAGTCCCATATCCTTGGGAAAAAAATGCATTTTGTAAGAAGATCAAACATCTTTTGTAAGATACAGACATTTTTGTAAGATACAAAAGAAACTGTAGGACCAGGGACAGTGGCTCAGGCCTGTAATCCCAGCCCTTTGGGAGGCCAAGGCGGGAAGATATCCTGAGGTCAGAAGTTTGAGACCAGCCTGGCCAACATGATGAAACCCCGTCTCTACTAAAAAATACAAAATATTAGCCAGGCATGTTGGTGCATTCCTGTAATCTCAGCTACTTGGGCGGCGAGGCAGGAGAATTACTTGAACCCGGGAGGCAGAAACTGCAGTGAGCCGAGATGGCACCATTACACTACAGTCTGTGTGACAAGAGTGAAACTCTGTTGAAAGAGAAAGAGAGAGAAAGAAAGAAGAAAGAAAATGAAAGAAGAAAGAGAAAGGAAGAAAAGAAACTGTAGGCCCAGAAGGTGTCACTGGTAAGTTCTATCTCACATTTAAAAAGGAAATTATTTCAATAATATGCAAACTATTCCAAATAATGGAAAAATATGGGACACTCTGACTCATTTTACGAGACTGGTGTCATTTTGAAATTTCCAAAACTTGAGGACAGTACAAGAGAACACAATTGCAGGCTCATCTCAAAAAACGTGCATAGAAGGAAAGATACTCAACAAAGAGATTCCAGCAATACATAAATGTTTTATGAGTAAAATGTCATTACCAGGTTGGCTTCATCTTTTAGATCCAAGAATGGTTTCAACATTTAAAAATCATCAGTGGTAATCCACCACAAGAACAGATTAAAAGGGAAAATTCACATGATCATCTCAATAGCTACAGAAAGATCACTTGATAAGAGCCAGCACCCACCAATATTCTAAGTGAACTGGGGTGAGAAAGGAAATTTCTTGATTTGATGAAGATTATATATCAAAAAAGAAAAAAAGATGATAGCTGTATTAGTCTGTTCTCATGCTGCCAATAAAGACATATCCGAGACTGGGTAATTTATAAAGAAAAAGAGGCTGGGTGAGGCGGCTCATGCGTGTAATCCGAGCACTTTGGGAGGCCGAGGAGGGCAGATCACGTGGTCAAGAGATCAAGACCATCCTGGCCAACATGGTGAAACCCCGTCTCTACTAAAATTACAAAAATTAGCTGGGCTTGGTGGCACGCACCTGTAGACCCAGCTACACAGGAGGCAGGAAAATCACCTGAACCCAGGAGGCGGAGGTTGCAGTGAGCCGAGATCGTGCCACTGCACTCCAGCCTGGGTGACAGAGTGAGACTCCATCTCAAAAAAAGGAAAAAAAAAGATAATAGCTGTATTAGTCTGTTGTTGTGCTGGTAATAAAGACATACCTAAGACTGGGTAATTTATAAAGAAAAAGAGATTTAATAGACTCACAGTTCCACATGGCTGAGGAGGCCTCACAATCATCAGGAAAGGCACAATCATAGCAGAAGGCAAAGAAGGAGCAAAGGCATGCCTTACATGGCGGCAGGCAAGAGAGCGTGTGCAGGGGAACTACCCTCTGTAAAACCATCAGATCTCATGAGACTTATTCACTATCATGAGAAAAGCAAGAGAAAAATCCATGATTCAGTTACCTCCCACTGGGTACCTCCCATGACATGTGGGGATTATGAGAGCTACAATTCAAGATGAGATTTGCATGAGAACACAGCCAAACCATGTCAATAGCTAATATACTTAATGGTGACATATTGATATGTTAAAAACCGATATACCAAAACTAAGTTATATTTACATATACCAACAGTCAACAGTCAGAAAATATTACTTTCAAGATTTTATTTGTAGTAACAAAAAACTCAAGAGCCTATTTAGGAATAAATCTAAAAAAAGACCTATGTGGAGAGAACTACTGAGAACTTCTTGTGATTTCCTTGAAGCACAAAAGTTAAGAACACTCAAAGCTACACAGTTGCTGGGTGAGTTTGAGCTGGGATTCTCTGCCTTCAGAGCTAAGGGAGGCCCCAAAACATGCAGGGCAAGAGGCACACTGAACACCGGGCCTTCACGTTAGATTTGGCGGAGTCTGAGGCAAATCAGGGAGGAAGAAATAAATAGATTGTTTCAAGAATTAGTCACCTGCAGCATCTATTTGTGTGTTAACTCTGTTGAATGTCTGGCCCCTACACCCACCAGCTCCTGGTTGTAAGCTCTGTGGATGAGGCAGATACATATGGTATCTCTGGCATCAACACTGAATCGGCTACATAGTGGGGGTTCAATAAACCTGGATTGAATTTCTGAACAACACTCTTATTTGGGTTTAAGACAGACAGTGGGCTGGGTGCGGTGGCTCACACCTATAATCCCAGCACTTTGGGAGGCTGAGGTGGGTGGGAGGATCACTTGAGGGCAGGAGTTTGAGAGCAGCCTGGCCAACATGGTGAAAACCCATCTCTACTAAAAATACAAAAAATTATCTGGGTGTGGTGACGCCCATCTGTAATCCCAGCTGCTTGGGAGACTGAGGCAGGAGAATCGCTTGAACCCAGGAGGTGGAGGTTGCAGCGAGCTGAGATTGTGCCACTGCACTCCAGGCCATGCGACAGAGTGTGACTCTGTCTCAAAACAAAACAAGACAAAAACAGAGAGTGAAGATGTTGGAATAAATTCATCGAATTTTTCCAAGTGTTTATTGGACCTTGGATTCTAATGGCAACCATGAGCTGGTACCATCAATACCTCAGGCTCAGCACCGTGCCTCAGTTTCCCCTGTGTTAACAGGCCAGTCACACATTGCTACAGAAGATAGAGCATTGTCCTAGGGCATCTCTGTTGACCCTGCGTGCCCTCAGACACTCCTTCTTCCCCATTTAACATTTTAAAAAATGATTCTGGCTTGGTGGTGATCTGGACTGGGATCTTTAAGATGAGGAAGGAGTTCATAGAGCAACAGTTTTCTTCCCTGAGTGCACATTGGGGTCTCTTGGGAGAAGTTTAAAAAATCAGGTTGAGGCCCCACCTACACAGACTCTCATTCATGGAAAATGAGATGATAGATAACAGAACGAGATGATAGATGGATTGGCATCTGTCATCTCTCTAGCCATATGCATGCATGTGTAAACTTTTTATTAAAATGCAATATACCAAAAAAGTACACATTCGATGGGTATATTTTTAAGTTGCCCAAGAGTCTGCCATGCAGCCAGTACTGAGAACCATTCTTGTTGGCAAAACTGTAGAACAATCAGAGTTTACCACTCTTGCCTCCCAGCCGTTCTGCCTGCTAACCACGGAGAACTTCTGCATCTGTCTGCTTTCCATAGGCAGCATGTGTTTATTTCCTGTAGATTTCAGAGTGCCAGGAGCCCTGGAGCAGCTGCTGCGGCCCCCAGCAGGCTGGTGGCACTGCATCAGGCCACCGCAATTCGCCAGTACAGTGGGACAGGGAGGGACCATAGGCCCCCAACGATAAGCGGGCAGAGGTCTCCAGAAGGAGCTGTGGGTGTGTGGAAGCCCCTCCAGATTCCAGGGTCAGTGTCCCAGCTGAGACTAATCCCGCCAGACTTCTCTTCACCTCCCCTCCCTGCCAATAATCAAACCGCTGCTCTGAGTCCCAGTCCCTTGGGAAATTAACTACTGGAATCTCTTTGTTGAGTATCTTTCCTTCTATGCACGTTTTTTGAGATGAGCCTGCAATTGTTCTCAACTAGGAAATTAAGTAAATTAATCCATTCTCTTAACCCCTCCCAGCCAATAATTTGCATTTTGCCAGAAACTTTCAATCAACTTTGAGGCTGCTGTGAGCAGAACAGGAAGCTGTTCTGAATCTGGAATGCCTTTACTCGTCCATCAGACCACGCTGAGACCACCTGCATTTCTGGAATCCCTATTTCGGAGAGGAGAGCTGGTCCAAGAAAGGGGCTTCCGTTCCAGCGCCTCAGCGCCATCTGCGGGGAAGGAGAGGCAATGACAATTCAGAGCTACAACTGGTCCCCATAGGGGGCTGGAAGGAAAACAGAAGCCCACCTTCCTACTCCTGAACATAACCTTGAGGACTTCTTCAGAGATCCCGTGCTCCTTGTGTATGAAGCCACCTTGGGTGCGTTACTGGATAGAGGGTGAAGAGACGCCTTGCTGCCCGCCCTCTTCCTACAGCAGAGCTTGGTTCTGCAGCCACCTTGCTGGGAGGTGGGGCAAGGCAGCCCCCTTCAGAGGCTCCCCACTGCCCAGAGAATCAGGTCTGTGCCTAACCTTGGCACAGCCTTCCAGGGAGGCAGCCACGAGCAGCAGTGCTGGGCTCGGATGAGCACATCACCTGTGTGGGCTGTGGAAGGGACTCCGGCTTGGAGGCAGTGAATGATGAGAGCCAGGTGAACTTTAACATCACCTGTCAGTTCTGATGTGAGATATTTTTTTTTTGAGACAGTGTCTCTGTCACCCACGCTGGAGTGCAGTGACACAGTCATACCTCACTGCAGCCTTGAACTCCTGGGTTCAAACAATCTTTCCACCTTAGCTTCCCGAGTAGCTGGGACTACAGATGTGTGCCACTAGGCACAGCTCTTTTATTTTTTTTTTGAGACAGGATCTTGCTATGTTGCCCAGGTCTGTCTTGAACTCGAATTCCTGGGCTCAAGTGATCCTTCCACCTTTGCCTCCCAAAGCGCTGGGATTACAGGTGTGAGCCATCATGCCTGGCCAAGATGAAGTTATACACTGAGAATATTGTGGCCAGGTGCGGTGGCTCACACTTGTAATCCCAACACTGTGGGAAGCCAAGGTGGGCGGATCACTTGAGGTCAGGGGTTCGAAACCAGCCTAGCCAACATGGTGGAACCTTGTCTCTAGTAAAAGTACAAAAATTTTACATGCCTGTAATCCCAGCTACTCGGGAGGCTGAGACAGGAGAATCACTTGAACCCAGGAAGTGGAGGTTTCAGTGAGCTGAGATCACACGATTGCACTTCAGCCTGGGCGACAAGAGCGAAACTCTGTTTCAAAAGAAAAGAAAGGAGAATATTGTTCTAGTGTGTGCCTCAAGTAAGATCATTGAAAGCATAATTGTAAAAGGTTTACCTTTTGTACCAATGCATGCAAATATTTGGAGGGAGAGACCAGATTCTCATTTAGACTCTTAAGGCAAATTTTATGTACTTTCCAGGAATGTTTCCTTGACATTGGCTTGACTATACGCCAGATTTCTTACATCTCCTTGGCAGCGGTGAGTCCCTAACTTGACCCAATGTTGCCTGACCTGCTGTTTACTAACTGCAGCAACAGCAACTCACACTTACTGAGATTTTTTTCAATGATTTTTATTTAAACTTTATTAATTATAAGATATTTTAATTTTTAAAGCACATATATGACTTTTCTTTTATTATACTTTAAGTTCTGGGGTGCACGTGCAGATCATGCAGGTTTGTTACATAGGTATACATATAACTTGGTGGTTTCCTGCATCCATCACCCCGTCATCTACACTAGGCATTTCCCTTAATGCTATCCCTCCCCTAACCCCCTGCCCCTTGACAGGCTCTGGTGTGCGATGTTCCCCTTCCTGTGTCCATGTGTTCTCATTGTTCAACTCCCACTCATAAGTGAGAACATGTGGTGTCTGACTTTCTGTTCCTGTGTTAGTCTGCTGAGAATGATGGTTTCCAGCTACATCCATGTCCCTGCAAAGGACATGAACTCATCCTTTTTTGTGGCTGCATAGTATTCCATGGTGTATATGTGCCACATTTTTTTAATCCAGTCTACTACTGATTGGCATTTGGGTTGGTTTCAAGTCTTTGTTATTATGAACAGTGCCACAATAAACATATGTAGACAACTTCCATTTTGGGTAGAAATAGCCCGGTGTGGTCACTGGCTGGGGACTTCCTGGGAGGAGCATGGCCTCAGCTCACAAGCTGAGGTGGACCCGCTCACAGAGGAGCGGCACTGGTTTTGGAAGGGAACTCCAAGGGCGCATCTCCATGGTTGCCACAGGAACAAGGGATGTGGTTTGGCCTAAGGAATGCCAAGAATCTGTGGCTCATCTGATACAAAGATCTTCTTCACTCCTCATTCCTACTTTACTCTGGGGTCCGCTCCATTCTTCCTCACTGAAGACCAGCCTCACCCACATGATAAGAAATATGACCTATGGAAGCTTCCACGTGTCACTTCCTATAGCTTTTGTAACCCAAGAGGGTCTGACCCACATGGTCTCAGGTCCGAAGTTCAAAATCTTGGGGAAGGGCACCAACCGGCCCAGCTTGGGCTGGGTTCCCACTCCTGGACCAATCACCTGGTGCCAGGGCCAGGATCATGCAGAAACACAGCAGCTCCATCTTTGCCAGGAAGAAGGAGGGGGTGTTTTTGTTTTGTTTTGTTTTGTTTTAGAAAAAGAGCAGCACTCACTACATAAAATTAGATATCTGTCCCAAGTGATCTACACATCTTGCCTCCATTTCTTCACTCCAATTCACCCTTCAGACATTTGCAATCTAACTTTGGCCACCATCATTCTACTGAAGCAGCTTTCTAAGTGACCACCCAAGATTTTATAGTTAATAAATCTGATGATCTTCTTGAACTGTCAACATAACAGTTGCTAACACAGGACTGGCTCTAGCTATTGTCTCCACTGCAGTAGATACTTGGGCCTGTCTGTCCAGCCTGGGGGCCAGCATTTCCCTGAGAACTCCCATTTCTTCCATAAACGGTGGGTCATGACATCCATAGGACAACAGTGCCATCCTATGCCCTTGATCATAGCTGGACAACCCTGGGATCAATGTGACCTTAGCTTAGCCAGATTCTTTCTTCCAGAAGTCTGGAATTGAGTAAGGCAGCCCATCGTTTGAATGACTACACCAGTAACTGGTCAATGTGGAAGCTGCGGAGAGGCCACTTTTGCTGTGCTCTGTGAGTGAAGAAGCAGGAAAGCTGGTCCACAGAGAAGGAAGGAATGAATGCACGGAGAAGCAGGGGAGAAACAGTGCATCTGGTGAGTAACCCTGGCAGTTGTGTGGGGTACACAGCAGAGCAGAAGCCAAAGGGTAGTCACTCAGAGGGTGCATTGCCCTCATTAGGGAGCAGTGAAGCCTCACATGGCCCCACACAGGGTGCAAGTGACTTAGAAGAACTCAGCAAAGCACCTCATGAGAGACAAAGTCAATATTCCAGCAGCATCCCGCCACAGAGGACACCTGGGCCGGGTGGGATGCATTCTCCCTCCCCTTCTTCCTGTCATCCCCCTGGGGGAGCCAACTGGGACCCAAGGTGTGAGGAGGAGGAGGAGTGGAACAAGATGGAGATCACTGAGACCTGGGCCTCTTTTCCTGTCACAGCAGATGCCTAGGTCAGTCCCCAGTGGGATTGGAGAGACGCTTCAGCATGGATGAGACATTGAAGTTGTGGGTTAGATGGTGTTAGACTTTTTAGTAACTGAAATGAGACTATTCTAATATTTTAATATCCAAGATATATTAGAATCCACCTAACCTATGGTCCAGGAGTGGGTTTGACCAGAACTTTTCCTGCTCCTGTGCACTCACTACTGTGCCATGGGTCTTGGCTGTTATTCCCACCAAAGAATTGTTTTCCCACCTCTTAAACCTTGAGGCAGGGGTGGGTGGTTTGTAACTTGATTTGATCAAGAGAATATGGCTGAAGTGACATTGTGTGAGTGTTGGAGCCATGGCTTTCAAGAAGCTCTTACAGATTCTGCACCAGCCCCCTTGGAATATAGAGCTGGCATGTCAGAGGCCCAGGTCAGCCTCCTGGAGGAGGAGGGAGGCCCAACCGATAGCTAGCACCAACCACTGGACGTGAGAACAGGACCATTTTGGACCACCCAGATCCAGCTGAGGCACAAGAGCCACAAGGTAACTGCACCTGCATGGAGGTACCCAGGTGAGACAGGCCAAAAACCACTCTGCTGAGCCCAGTCCAAATTGCTAACCCACAGGACTGTAAGCAAATAAAAGGCTGTTTTAAGTGGCTCAATTTTGGATGACTTGTTACACAACAATAAAAAAGTGATATAGCAAAGAAGGCAGGTACAACAGAATGGGTTTGAATACAATGATGGAAGAAGAAAATAAAGACTTGTCATCTCCCAAGTCCAGCTCACTTAATTTACAATATTTTGCAATATTTGCAAAAGGCAGACCCCTGCAGCGATATGAGACTTTCTGGTGGATATTCTCAAGTGCCTAAATACCTGCTTGGTTTAAAATAGACACTTCTCAGCTGGGCACAGTGGCTCATGCCTATAATCCCAGCACTTTGGGAGGCCAAGACAGGCATATCACTTAGGTCAAGAGGTTGAGACCAGCCTGACCAACATAGTAAAACCCCATCTCTACTAAAAATACCAAAAAAAAAAAAATTAGCCAGGCATGACGGCAGGTGCCTGTAACCCCAGCTACTTGGAGGCTGAGAAGAATCACTTGAACTCAGGAGGTGGAGGTTGCAGTGAGCCGAGATCATGCCACTGCACTCCAGCTTGGGCAACAGAGTGCGACTCTGTCTCAAAAAAGAAAAAAAAAAGCATAGATAATTCCCATCTCTGGGACGCTCCCCTTGTCTCACTCTGCAATGTTTCCCTTCAGACATCTCCTCACAGAGCTGTGGAAAGCTCAGAAGACCCCTCTCTGCAGCCTGACTGCTGGTAACCAGCATTGGCCCTCAGAAGGCTGCTGCCAATCAGTACTGAGGAGAAGCCGTGACCTTGACTGGGAATAGAAGTAGGGGCTTGGGGTGAGCTAGTTCTGCTTTGTTTCTTTTCTGAAACAGCAAAATGAGACAAGTGTGTGCACGCTGTGCTGCTGCAGCTGTGAAATGAAAAGCTTCTCATTAGCATCCTTTGCACAGTGGGTGGGGGCGGGGGATAACTCAGGAGCAGTTCTCCCAGTGCAGAGTTGGGGCTTCTGCTCCCACCCCAGGCCCCAGGCAGGCCCCCTAGGTGTGTCATCTGCCTCCAGCCCAGCTAGGCAAGGGTGCTTCCATCTGGGTTGGGGAGGGGGACAGATGGAAGGCTCTTGTGGGGTAATTGTGAGTGCTAATCTGGTCCCAGAATGTGGGCCCACCTTAGTTGTGGGGCCCTGGGACCCCCACCCTTCCCAGCCCCCTGAGCAGGGAGGGGCATGCAGAGCTGGGTGGAGGGGAAGCAGGTTCCTCTGGCCACACAGGCTCTTCCTGTGCCAGGGGCAGCCCAGGCACAGGATGACAAAGAGAACCGGAAACTGGCCCGCAGGGCCTGCCCAGCAAAATCATGGATTTCCTTGCTGCCTCCCTCCCACCCTTCAGGCCCCAGCAGAGCCTCTCCTCCAGGCCTCCAGTCTCTCATGCAGGATCAGAGCAGAGGTTCTTAAACCAGCTCTGGGGACTGTGAGGGCCTTAAAGAGAGTGTCCACATACTCTCTGAAATGATGTGCAAATCATGATTTCTATGCACATTACTCTGAAGGGAGCTTTAAACAACTGAGGGCTTGGTGGTTTGGGAAAGGTTAGGAACCATCTGTTTCCAGGCCCCTCCTACACTAACGTTCCTAGTTTCCACTTTCTGTCTGCTTTGCTGAGTGGGGTTTTCTGCTCTCTTCTCAGTTTGCATAGCTCTCTTCTCATCTAATACAAACACTGCAGTAACAGCCAATGAAGGTGGTATATTACAGCGAAGCTTTAAATGGGAGGTGTAGAGTACGTGAAACATAGCAGCTATCTAACTCACACCATTGCATTTGATCAGTAAGTTTGGCTTTGACCATCTCAGCAGCCACGTGAACAAAATAGACTGCTGAATGTATCAACTTTGGGATTTGTATCTGCTGTCGCCCTTAGTCCACAGCTATAACTCGGCAGGGGTGGATTTTAGGCACTCAGATTACCTGGTAGGGGAGAGATAGTGAAATGGGTAGGCCTCGTAAAGTCTCCCCTTCCGACTGTACAATTCAACAAACGTATTGTGAGTGCTCAAATGTACCAGGACCTGGAAATACCAAGACAAAAACACGGCCTCTGCCCTCGAGATGCTCCCAGTGGGCCTGGGGAGATGAGGCTTCTACAGGGACATAACCTTTCTAAACCCCCGTTTCCTTACCTGAGAAGTGAGGACAGCAACGCCATACCAAAGGGGGCTTAGGAGAATTAAGTAGGAGCATCGGCCACAGGAGGCACTCACAGGTTTTAGGTGCGCACACATGCAACCAACAACTGCAGGCGACATCTGGTAAGGTGGGAAGCGGAGGAACCACGACAGCTTAAAGGAGGAGACTGTTGTGTGCCGGGGTCATTGGGGAAGGACGTTCCCCAGGAGGTGGTCTCCATCTGTGCTAGAAGAATAGGTAGGATTGAGAAGGGAAGTCAGGGCAGCGGGCACTTGGTGATGGGGAAGCCCAGGGAGGCCGGGGCGGGAGGACCACAGCATGCTGGGAGACAGGAGCGAGACTGCTTGGTGTAAGGCGGGGGGTGTACTCAGGAGTTTTGGAAAATACGTTTTAAAAGTTTGTTGGGGCCAACCATAGAGAGCCTTGAGTTAGAACAGGCATGCATGGCACCCTGGCTAGATGGGCACCGTGCTCTGTGCCAGGGAAAGTTGCCACCCCCAGAGGGACGCACAGCATAATGTGGCACCATGTGTCAACCGCTAAGGTGTCTGGATATTCAGATGAGCAGAAGTTTCCAAGCTGGGGTGTAATAAGTTACAGGGAAGATAAGCCTGACAGTTGGAGGGTAGATGGGGAAGCAGGAGTTGGGGAGAAGCCAGAGGGGGACCCGATAGGAAAAGGTTGCCCACTGGCCTGGGCTTGGGTGGGCAGTACCGGGAGGGTCGGGGCAGCGGGGCAGGCATCTGCAAAGGAGGCGCTGTAACGAGGCGAGCTCTGTCATTCTGGAGAAATAGGATGCTGAGGACACAGCCTACTCCAAAGAGAGCCTCATCCGCCCAAAATACAGCCCTTCTGGGGAGAAGCTGAGGGGGACAAGGGCGAGGCCTTAGGAGGTCTCTTGGAAGCCCCCCAGTGAAACCTCAAGAGAGAAAATCCCAGCGAGGGAAAGGGGCGCTGGCCCGCGGGAGTCCTGTCTTGCTGGGCTGGAGGGGAGCCCTGGGTCTGGCTCCTGTAGAGCCTGAAATAGAATCCAATTTGCGATGCCCCTAATGACGTTATGCAATGGCATTGCATAAGACCGTTACATAAATCGAAGTCCTGCTATTGACCAAGAATGTCCCCTGCCCTGAGGCTGACCTAATCCCACGCCTGAAGGCTCAGTCCTTTGTCAGGCAGTTGGCTAAATCTGTTTCCTAAAGCCTCTGTCAAACCCTCCCGACCTCAGCGTCTCTGACTTTAGGGTTCCTGGGCCTCGTTCTCTGCTGCTGCTTCTGCACTGTGTGAGGCCTCATGCGTCACTCCCTCATCCATCCCCAGGTGAGGGCTCCGGGGAGGGACAGGATTCGGGTGCTTCTGCCCGCGTGGAGCTGTGGCTGTGCACCGTCTTCGGGGATCTCGCACACTCCCTCTGACGGTGAAATACAAGACTTGTCTCTGGTTGAAAGAAATTTCACGAATCAGTAAGTGAGCGAAGAGGTTTTCTTCCCTGGGGCATGGGTGGCCTCCCCCAGGACCCTGGAGTTTACAACTAGGAGAAGTTTCTGGAGTCCCAGAGGCAGAACAAAAACAACTTTCACTGCTGGAAACCCGCGTGTCTCCTGGATGCACTCACCGTGCTGCCTGGCCTCAGTCGGCCCATCTGTCTCGCTCAACGTGCTGGCAGAAGCCCTCCCCGCTTCAGCCCACCTCTCCAGCCCCCACCCCGGCTCCCTTCAGGCCCTCTCCCCACCGCAGGCAGCCCCTTCCCCAGGAGCCTGTCTCCTTCCTTCATCTACATCTCTGCGCAAGTAAATCCGGCGTGCACCCCCGCCCCCCACACACAAACACAATTTACAGAAACACCAAACAAAACAGTCACGTCTGATGGAAAAAGGCTGAGTTCCCAGTTGCTCAACTGTTTACTGTCCTAGGAAGGCTATTTTACTGTTATAGGAGTAAGAAAAATTTAAAAATCACACAAAGAATAAAGTAACATGAAGCAAAAAAATTTTTTTTTCTTTTTTTAAGAGACAAGGTCTTGCTGCGTCACCTGGGCTGGAGTGCAGTGGTACAATCTCGGTTCAGTGTAACCTCAAACTCCTGGCTCAAGGGAACATCCTACCTCAGCCTCCTGAGTAGCTAGGACTACAGGCTGGTACCATGCCTGGGTAGTTAAAAATTTTTTTTTGTAGAAATGGAGTCTCCCTATGTTTCCCAGGCTGGTCTTGAACTCTTGGCCTCAAGTGATTCTCCCACCTCGGCCTCCCAAAGTGCTGGGATTATGGGTGTAAGCCACAGCGCCCGGCCTCTTTTGTTTTTTTTTTGAATGATATGACACAGCTCCAAAGCATAGCACAGGGTGGGTTGAAGAGCTTCTGGGGTGCGAGGTGCCCGGACTCTCAGGTCCACTCTCATGAGCTCTGATTAGAGCTGCACTGACCCCAGCCCCTCCCAACAGCAGGAGCTCTCATTCCAGCCTCTGCTCCCCCAACTTTGGCATAGTATTGTACTCAAGGTCTCTGTTAGGAATTGCATCGTGGCCCCCAAGAAGTCCAAGAAGATGTGTTGAAGTACTAGCCCTTGCCCCAACCTCTGAGTATAGCCGCTTAAAAGCAGAGTCTGTGCAGATGTAATCAGGATGAGGTCGTTAAGGGGGGCCGTACTCTCATATGACAGATGTCCTTGTAAGAAGAGAAGGGACACAGACAGACATGCCCAGACTGGAGGAGACCCAGGAGTAAGATCATGGGAGGAGGGAGGTAGAGATTGAAGGGGTGTGTCTGTAAGTCAAGAATGGCCTGAACAGAGCCTCCCCTCAGCCTTCAGAGGGAGAGTAACACCTGATGTCCACGCACAGCCTCTAGACCGCGAAGGGACAGACTTCTGCTGTTTTGAGCTACGCTGCGTGTGGCACTTTGTGAAGAAGGCCTCAGGATGTGAACACAGTGGCTTTGGTGAACACAGCGCCACATGGCACAGCTCTCCCCTTGTCCGTGTGCAGGCAGTGTCAGGAGGACAACTTTCGGGCAATTCTCAGAGACTGAGACTTGGAGTTGGGCCCAGGCTGGCCAGTGTCCTGGAGTCTGCGAGGTCTCGACCCTCTTCCCAGGTTGCTGCCCGGCTGCCCCATAGACACATCCTGAGACTCCGCACCTTCCTTTCCCGCTTCCTTCCCGTGTTCTCTCGCAGCTGTCCCTGTCTGTGCCGCCTGGTCTCCTTGGTACCTCACCAGCTCGGACAGCAGCCACCCTTTCCCAGTGCCTCAGTGCAGGACGCCACAGTATGTTTTCCACAGAAACGAAGCTTCATTCTGCCTGCCGATTCCTACCTATTTTAAATCACGGCTGACGTCCACACCTCAACAAAGGTTCCCATGGCTGTGCCTCCAGGATTCACAGTGGCGTCTGAAAACGAACATTTTGCATGAGATTCCCAAGCCCAACTTCCACCGCTTCGTGCTTCTTCCCAGGTCTCTGCCGCCCAGCACTGTCCTTTCCTAGGAGACAGATGCGTGTTAATGTCACATTGTGTGTAGCAGGTCTCCTGGCTGGCCAGGAGCCTGGTCCCCAGTTGCTTATGGTCTTGGCAAGTTAATTCACGTGCTCAGAGATGCCCCCCGACCTCTAGGTGTGAGCCCCTGCTTCTTGCTGTTTGTCCCTTGACCCTTTGCATATACATCTCTTACCGACCCCCTAGGTCCGCCCACAAGTCTGTAAGTGGCCTGAAGACCTTGAGTGTGTGCCTTGAAGACGCCTCTCTCTGCAAGGGGACAGTGGGGCTTGGTGTTTAAAAGCCCAGGCCCTAGGGAAATGCAAATCAAAATCACTCTGAGATGCCACCTCAAAGCCATGAGGGTGGCCACTATGGAAAACCAGAAAATAACTGATTGTTGGCAAGAATGTGGAGTGACTGGAAACCTCATGCACTGCTGGTGAGAATGCAGAACGGTGCAGCCACGGTGGAGGACAGCACGACAGCTCCTCAGGAAATTAAAAATAGAATTACCATATGATCCAGCAATTCCATATCTGGGTATATACCCACAAGAACTGAAAACAGGGCCGGGTGAGGTGGCTCACGCCTATAATCCCAGCACTTTGGGAGCCTGAGGAGGGTAGATTACCAGGTCAGGAGTTGGAGACCAGACTGACCAACATGGTGAAACCCCATCTCTACTAAAACTACAAAAATTAGCTGGGTGTGATGGCGTGCACCTGTAATCCCAGCTACTCAGGAGGCTGAGGCAGGAGAATCGCTTGAACCCAGGAGGCAGAGGTTTCAGTGAGCTGAGATCACTCCACTGCACTCCAGCCTGGGCGACAGAGCGAGACTTCCTCTAAAAAAAAAAAAAGAACTGAAAGCAGGTACTCAAAACAACAACAACAACAACAAAACCAGCTATAAGTGCACCGCTGTTCACAGCAGGATGATTCACAATACCATAAGGTGGAGGCAACCAAGTGTTCATTGACAGATGATTGGATAAACAATGTAGTGTAGACACGCAACAGAATGTTCAGCCTTAAGAAGGAGGGAAATTCTAACACCTGCTACAGCATGGATGAACCTTGAGAACATCATGCTAAGTGAAATAAGCCAGTCACGAAGACAAACTCTCTATTATTCCACTTATCAGAGGTCCTTAGAGTAGTCAAATTCACAGAGATAGAAAGTAGAATGGTGGTTGCCAGGGCTTGGGAGAGGGGAGAATAGGGTTTAATAGGCACAGAGTTTCAGCTTTGCAAGGTGTGTTAGTCAGGATTCTCCAGAGAAAGAGAGCCATGGGAATGTGTGTATATACATATAGAAAGAGATTTGTTTTAAGGAACTGGCTCATATGATTACAGGGGCTGGCAAGTCCAAAATCTACAGGGTGGCTTGGCTGGCTGGAGACCCAGGGAAGAGCCAATGCTGCTGTGCAAGTCCAGAGGCTTCTGCTGGGTGAGTTCTCTCTTCTTTGTAGGGGGTCAGTCTTCTGTTCTGTTCAACTGATTGGGTGAGGCCTACCTACATTATGGAGGGTAATCTGTTTACTCCAAGTCCACCAATAATATCATCCATAAACACCCGCACATAAACATCCAAGATAATGTTTGATCATGTATCTGGGCACCATGGTCTAGCCAAGTTGATACAGAAAATTAACCATCACACAAGATTAAGAGAGTTCTGGAGATGGATGGTGGTGATGGTCACATGATGTGAATGTACTTTATGCCACTAAACTGCAAACTTAAAAATGGTAAAGCTGTTACATTTTAAGTTATATGTATTTTGCCACAATTTAAAATTGTATCTAGCCCAAAGTAGGTGTTTGATATATTTTAGTTGATTATTATTTGAGACAGAGTCTCACTGTTGCCCAGGCTGGAATGCAGTGGCAAAATCTTGGCTCACTGCAACATTTGCCTCCCAGGTTCAAGCGATTCTCATACCTCAGCCACTCGAGTAGCTGGGATTACAGGCATGTGCCACCACGCTTAGCTAATTTTTTTTGTATTTTTAGTAGAGACAGGGTTTTGCCATGTTGGTCTCAAACTCCTGACCTCAAGTGATCTGCCCGTCTCAGCCTCCCAAAGTGCTGGGATTACAGGCATGAGCCACCGTGCCTGGCCTGGTTTATTAGTATTATTATTCCCAGCCTCTAACGATGCCAGACACACAGCAGGCACTCAGTGCATGTTTGTTGAATAAGTGACTGAATGAATGACCTTGTTTAAATGACTTAGCTGCTCTGTGCCTCAGTTTCCTCATCTAAAAAATTGGGGGATAATAATGATTACCTTGAAGATTGATTGTGGAAATATATATAACGTGTGTGTGTGTGTATGCACACACGTCACACACATATATATATATATACACACACATATACATATATATATATATATATGAGAAGAAGTCAGGTTGGAGAGCCTGATACCGCAAGTATTAGACAAATATTGGCTACCATTATTATTAGTAGTAATAATGGCAAACACTTTTCCTATTGGCCACCCCTTTCTTTGGAGCACTGACTGGCAGAGACGTCATGCAGCCATGGCTCTGTGAAGGGTTATGGAAGAAGGACGAGTTCTACTCATCCAGTGCCTCAATGGCACAGGAACTAGAATAGGAAACACAGCAGAGGTGGGTTTTCCCTGAACTGACATTAAGCAAGATGAGCCCTTCTCACCTCTGACTTAGTATTGCAGATGGCTGACCTCCTGTGGCCGGCACGGTGTAGCACTCCTCGCACTTCTGTCTTTCATTGTCTTGCACTGATCTCTTGTTCCTCTGCCTCCTCTTTGTTCCAGTCTTAGCTCCAGTCACAACTCAACCAGGACCCTCCTCCCACAGAAACCCCCAACTGCTCCAGCCCATGCCCTCTTCTGAAGAATAGGATACTATTCCTGGGTTGAATTTTAGGCATGTCATGAAACTCCAGCCTTCTCTCCTAGCTAGGGATTAGGATTGTGGGTCAGGAACCATGCATGATATTTACTTCTCTGGAGTCTCCCAGAGCACCCAGCATCCATCCTTAAACTTGTCTTACATCTGAACTATCAACTCCATGAGGGCAAGAGCTTTCATTCTATTCTTACCATGTTTGCACAAGGCTGGGTCGTTTTTTTGTTTTTTTTTGTTTGTTTGTTTTGAGACAGTCTTGCTCTTTCACCAGGCTGGAGTGCAGTGGTGCGATCCCTGATCACTGCAACCTCCAACTCCCTGGTTCAAGCGATTCTCCTGTCTGAGCCTCTCAAGTAGCTGGGATTACAGGTGCCCGCCACCATGCCCAGCTAATTTTTGTATTTTTAGTAGAGACAGGATTTCACAATGTTGGCCAGGATGGTCTCAATCTCCTGAACTTGTGATCCAAGGGCTGGGTAGGTTTTAAAGCTCAGCCGATGTTTACGGAGGATTAAAATGCCAGACTCGCCCTGAATGCCTGAGGCAGTCAAGCCTGGGGAACATCTCCAGGTCACTCTACCAGCAGTTCTTGTTGTCCAAACCTGCAGATGGAGAGGGAGAAGATACAGAAGGCTGCGCTGCAGAAAAGATTCTGGTGTCTTGCTAGTCCTGTGATAGGTGGGCTTCACTAAAGCCTGAATAAAGTATGGATTTAGTCTCCACACTTCACTTTGCTCTGATTTCGCCCTGCCAAACCCAGTCTTGACGATTAATTTCATTTCCCTAGCATGGCAAAGAGAAACAGTCCAGGCACCCGAGTATCTTCCAGTATAAAGCAATATACTGGCCACGTGGCACACTGGCTGTTAACTGACCATTTCCCCTGCATCTCAAGTTGAAAAGGCAGCAGCAACTTGGGAACTAAGCGCCTGGACACATTGGGTACTTGTGAATTGGTGCTCATGCTCTAAGGAGCTGAGTCTTGGGGTCAGGCTTGAAATCCCAAGCAGATGAGAAACCCCGCCCTCTTAACCACTGCTCTGCGCTCCTCTTGGGTGGTTAACCTCTCCTGTGGGAGGGCAGCCCTGTTCTTTGTTTTTCTCCACCTCCACCCAGCAAGAGCATTATCAGCATGGCTGTGGACTGGTTTCCATTTAAGATTCCCCACGTCGGCCAGGCGCAGTGGCTCATGCCTGTAATCCCAGCACTTTGGGAGGCCGAAGCGGGCAGATCACGAGGTCAGGAGTTTGAGACCAGCCTGACCAACATGGCGAAACCTTGTCTCTACTAAAAATGCAAAAATTTGCCAGGCGTGGTGATGTGAGCCTATAATTCCAGCTACTCCTGAGGCAGGAGAATCGCTTGAACCTGGGAGGCGGAGGTTGCAGTGAGCTGAGATCGCGCCACTGCACTCCAGCCTGGGTGACAGAGCGAAACTCCGTCTCAAAAACGAAAGAAAGAAAGACTTCCCAGGTCTCAGTATCTAAATCAGTGAGAGGTTCTAAGACTGGGCTAGGTTAGCAGTGGAGGGAGGAGATAAGAACCCACTGAAAGGGCTGAGAGAAAGATGAAGGATTAGCCGGACACAAGCGCGTAAAGATCATCTGAGTCAACGGCTGCCACAAATTCTGGAATGAGATAGCAATGAGATCGTTTGAGCTCAAAAGCTCAAACCTTTGAGATGGGGTAGAGGTGGGCTACAGAGAACTGGGGGCTCTGATAAAGACTAAGCCATGACGAAGACTCAGGCATCGCTAGGTTGATGCCTGGTGGGGTTAAGGCCTCCATGGCGTTTCTTCTATTAACGATCACAATTCAGGGAACTTGGATATTATCATTCTGGTGACAAATGAATGTGTCCCATCTCCCTCACAAACAAGAATTTGGGTCTGTGACATGGAACAGAGCTCTCTAACGTGTTGGGAGTTCCAGAGATGGAGGTCGTCTCATAGCTATCAGGACCATCAGGTGTGGGGCTGGGGCAGGCCCAGCCATGGTCACAGGCCTTGAGTGGACTCCCCAGTGACCCTAATATTATCCTTACCTAAGTGTATCATCCCATTATAAAGACTGGGAACGGCTTCTGTTTGGGATGATGAAAAAGCCCTGGATATAGACGGTGGTAATGGTGACGCAACGTTGGGAGGATGCTTAAGCCACCGAGCTGCACACTGAAACATGGTGAGAATGGAAATTTCATGTTGTTTATGTTTTACCACAATACAAAAAAATTTAAAGATTGAGGGCTGGGCTCAGCAGCTCATGCCTGTAATCCCAGCACTTTGGGAGGCTGAGCCAGGGAGATCACAAGGTCAGGAGTTTGAGACCAGCCTGACCAACTTGGCGAAACCCCGTCTCTACTAAAAATACAAAAATTAGCTGGGTATGGTGGCGGGCGCCTGTAGTCCCGGCTACTCAGGAGGCTGAGGCAGGAGAATCGCTTGAACCAGGGAGGCGGAGGTTGCAGTGAGCTGAGATAGTGCCACTGCACTCCAGCCTGGGTGACAGAGTAAGACACTGTCTCAAAAAAAAAAAAAAAAAAAGATTGGGAGACACAGGCCCCATGGAGATTAGAGGAGGAGGAGGCGCCACTGACTGGGGTCAGATACGAGCTGGGAGGACAGAGCACTGAGGAAGAAATGTGTTGTGAGAAGGGGGCTGGGGCCTTCTTTCCTCCTCTCCCAGCCTGTCTATGTAGCTCTGTGTTCAGCCCCACATCCCCTCCAGAGCGTTCTGTCCCCTCAGGTCTTTAGAGCCCACAGAATGCCACCTAACACTTACATTCTCTGCTTCGTGGACATCAGCGTCTCATCTCCACTCAGACTGCAGTTTCCTTATGAACAGGTGGCATATGCTAGACATCTCTGTGCTGGTCACAGGGACTGGCGCATTCTGGGCACATACTAGGAACATTCTGAGCACATACTGGGTACTCTGGACCCGTTATACAGTAAGTCTCCTTTTTTGAACAGGATTGGGGAGAAGTCAATTTAGCTAATTAATAAAACCTTTCTCTTCTATCTGTAGAACTAGTTAATGAGTGCTTCGCTTCTCTGAGCATTTTCATGCACCAGGATGTGGTTCTAAGGTCAAAAGCCTGGTGCTTTATCGAGGTACTTGTACCTGGGGGTGGCTCAGACCTGAGGGGGCATGGGCGTGGTGAGGATTTTAGTGAGGGGTTGATTTCAGTGAGGTCACCGCTTTCTGAGTCTGAAACTCCTTGGGAACAGCCTTCGGAAACCTCACTCTGCCATCGCAGTCACGGTGCATTTGTCAAGCAGACGTCTTCTGAGTTGGCTACTGCCAGACTGGATGCAAAACAAATTTTGACTATTTGCAAACAAGCTCAAAAATAAAGACAAAGATATGCACGCCTGGTAGAGAATCTTTAAAAGAATGTGAAATCCTGCAAGTGTCTGGCACATGGTAGGCCTCAGCAAATATGCTGTAAGATTCAAAGCTGTTCTTACACAAGAATTCCTGAATGTTTCGAGAAAGGAAAACATTGGTCTAACCAACACAAACATTGTTTTTATGTGTTTGATTTTAAAAGTCTGTGAAATGACTTTTTTATCTGGAATCACAAGCTGTGTGCCTAAGAGGCCAGATAGGGAACCTCGGAGAAGCCCAGTTGGGCTTTAAGATGAGGGTGAGTGCTGAGGACCCCCATCCCTTGGTCCAAAGAGGCCAACTTCCTTCCGCTCAGCTCCAGACACCGGTTGCCAAACCTTTTGCTTTTTTCACAACAGAAGCTGCAAGTCCAGATTTTTATGCGGCATTTCAAGATATTTAAAATAACCTGGAATCACCTACTCATTCTTGGCCACAAAACTTAACACACCTGCATTCATGCCTCCTCTGACAGGCTTCCCAGCCAACGTCCCGCCCTCACCTGCGATCAGGTCTCATTGTCACCTACCTTCTCTGGGACTTGGCTTTTGTAATTCACCATTGTGATCTGAATTCGGACCCAACTGCTCCAGATGCTGCTCTTACCAAGACTGGATTTGGCTTGCAGCAAAATGCAAAGGGGTAGGAAGTCCTTTGCCTTGGTGACCTCTCTCTAGCCCCCCGGCAGCCTCCTCCTCCCTGAAGGGTCTTTCCTCCGCTCCTCTGTCACCTCTTCCTGGGGCCTTCCTGTTCAGTCCTTGCACCTCCACTCTCCAGCCTTGTTTACAGGGCTCGCTCTACATCCTCTAATGTTGGTGTCCCAGAGGCTTGTCCCAGGCCCCCACTTTCTCACGCCACACTCGGTTCTTTGGGAAGATCATCCACTCTCCCGTAGCTTCAGGACTACATGTCGATGGTTCTCAGGTCTGTGTCTGCAGCCTGGCCCTCTCCTGAGCTCTCCACCCACACAGCCTACTCCCTGCTGACCACACACTGTTCACAACTCAGCAGACCCAGGACTGCACCCCTAGCATGAAGCTGCCCCTCCTCCTGCGTCCTGCTTCTGGGACGATGCCACTGCCATCCAGTCAGCGTCAAGCAGAAAAGGTCGGGCTGAGCTCATTGATTCCCCACCCACACTAGTCAACAGGTCCTGTGTCCTCTGCCTATTGTCTCTTGAATCCATTACTTCTCTGTTTCTTCTGACACAACTATGGTCCCAGGTCACCACCACCTGTCACCAGGATGACTGACTCGCAGGCCTCCAGTCTCGCTCCTGAGTTGTCTAGCCAGACATCTTTCCAAAATGCAGGAATGTAAGCATGGCCCTGTTCCTTCTCCACATAACCCTGCCGAGCTCCCCCTCCCTCGGATGTGGTCTAAACTCCTTCACGGGTGTGAAAGGCCCTTCCATATCTCAGGCCACTGCTCTAGCCTCTCATCCCCCCTCACTGGGAAATGAGTAATGCTCTGCTCCAAGTCCCATGAGACGCAGAGGGGGGTCAAACCCAAGATAACTCACTGCCAGCCCCATAGGCTCCCCATTGTCTTACCCTTTCTGCTCACCGCCAGGCAGCCCCAGCTCTCCTACCTGCCTAGGCTAGAGAAGGGCAATGCAGAGACTTCTGGACCCAGCGACCTCAAGAGAGGACTTGTTGCAAGTACAATGTGGAAGCAACCTTCATCTGCAGTGCACGCCACACCTCCTTCCTCATGCCCTGAGCTCCAAAACCCCGGACAGAGCTGCAAACAGAGGCCGCACAGAGTCCCCAAGCCCAGGCCAAAGGACAGCCTGCCCCGCTTCGGCTCCAGCCTGTGACACCTGGCACAAGAGAAATGCACCCTAATGTACATGCTTCCTTATACTTCAGAGCTAGAAGCAGGAGCCAGGGTGGTAGTTTGGTGAATAAGTATATTACATTTTCATTTGGGAGAACCAATTAACAGCATCTGGCTTAATGTAACTTACCCAGGACAGAAAGGGAAGGGGGGTGGTCTGTGTGTGGATGGAGGTGGGACAGTGGCCAAGGAGAGTCAGGGGTTCCCTCCCCCGACTCATGTAACAGCCCCGGAACTTTCTGATTTTAATTTTTATGAAACTTTAAGTACATAGATAACCACTTCTTCCCGCCCCAGTCGAGGCCGCGCTGCATCCGAGAAACATCTGCTTTCCGATGGGGCACCTGGGTGGGAGCCTTGCAAAGACTTCAGCCTCAACTGTTCCCAGCACGGGTTCGCTTGCGTCTCTGTCCTAGGAGGTCCGAGCTGGGAGTGCGGTGCGGACCCAGACACTGCGGGAAGGGGACAGGAGTCCCGCGGGGGCCAAGCCTTCGGGCAGCAGCCCAGGCCGCAGTGCACAACCCAGGCGTTCTCATGGCACGGGCCTCTCGAAACTGTGGGCAAAGGAAGGGTCCTGGTGAGAACAAAGCTCAGAAGAAGAGCGGGGGCGGCGCCACCTCGGGGGGAGCGGGCCAGGCTGCGGGCGCGAGGGCGGCGTCCAGGGCCGCGGGGGCGGCTTCGCGGTGAATGAGCTGGTGCCGCACTAGGTGGGTCTTGCGGCTGAAGCTCTTTCCGCACTGTGGGCAGGAGAAGGGGCGAGAGCCCGTGTGGATCGCCTGGTGGCGGACCAGGTTGGTTTTGGAGCTGAAGCTGCGGGCGCAGACGGCGCAGGCGTGGGGTCGGCTGCCGGTGTGCACCGCCTGGTGGCGGCCCAGGTGCGACTTGCGGCTGAAGCGGCGGCCGCACTGAGCGCAGGCGAAAGGCCTGGCGCCGCTGTGGGCCCTGGAGTGGGCGACCAGATTGGGCCGCGAGCCGAAGCGGCGGCCACACTGCGTGCAGGCGAAGGGCCGTTCGCCCGTGTGCACGCGCCGGTGCCGCGCCAGGTGCTGCCCGTGGGCGAAGCCGCGCCCGCAGTCCGGGCAGAAAAAGGACCGCTCCCCCGAGGGGTCGCGCTGGGGCGTCGCAGGATCGGATACCGGGACGCAGCTTGGTGCGCCAGGCCCGCTGGCCAGGGGCTCGGCGGCGGCGGGATCCACTGTGGCGCCCAGTGCGCACTCGTCGCACCCAAAGGGGCGACCCTCGCTGCGGTGCAGACACTGGTGCGTGGCAAGGTTCTTTTTCCAGCCGAAGCTCAAGCCGCAGTCGGAGCAAGCGAAAGGCTTTGGCCCGGGAAGGGATGGGGTGGAGGACTGGGCGGTGGGATGGGGAGAAGCGGGCGCGTCAGGAGAGGGCCGGGCCGGGCCGCCCGCCTCGTGCACCCTTTGGTGCCGTACCAAGTGCTGCTTGTGCGTGAAGCTGCGTGCGCACTGAGCGCACTGGTAGGGCCTCTCGCCCGTGTGGATGCGCTGGTGCCGAATCAAGTGAGTCTTCTTGCGAAAGCGCTTCTCGCATTCCGTGCAGGGGAACGGCCGCTCGCCGGTGTGGGTCTTCTGGTGCGAGCCCAGGTGGATCTTCTGGCTGAAGCGCTTGCCGCACTCCGCGCACGGGTAGGGCCGCTCGCCAGTGTGCGTGCGCAGATGGCGGGTCAGGTGGGCCTTCTTGCTGAAGCGCTTGTCGCACTCGGAGCACGGGAAAGGCCGCTCGCCGCGGTGGCTGCGCTGGTGCAACAGCATGTGCGCGCGCTGCGTGAAGCTGCGGCCGCAGTCCGGGCAGGCGCAGGGGCCCTCGCCCCGGTGCAGCCGCTGGTGCAGTCGCAATGTCAGCTGGTCCCGGAAGCGCCGCTCACACTCCCCGCAGCCGTAGGGCTTCTCGGGGATCGGAGCCCACCCGGACAACGCGAGCCCACCCAGCGGCCCCGGGACCCCTGGCTCTAGTTTGTAAGCGGCAGCCAGATGCCCCAGGTCAGGCGCAGGAAAGGGACTGGGAAGTAATGATAGTTGCTGGGGCCATTCGACCTCCTCTTCTGCCTCCTGATCCTCATCCTCCACCTTTACCTTCCGAATCATCCACTCGTCTCCTGAAAAGTCAAAACAAGAATTGTGTATTGAGCTCCACATGCTGCAACGTTTATTTAACTACAGGATCTCCACTTCCTGGAGCCCTGCAGTCTGGCTCTGCTGTCCACTCTACCTAGCAGTTCCTGGAGTGACCAAATCCGCAAATCTTCACAGTCTTCCTCCTGCCCTCTCTGCAGCCTGGGATGCCTGTAAACACCACATCCCTCCTGGGGGCCTCCTCCCAGCTTGCAAGTGCCCAGGAGCCCTCCCGCACCCCTGAAGAGGAAGGTCGCCATAGCTTCAGTCCCCTCCTTCACTCCAGGTTCACATCCCTTTGGTGGCTGGCTCAGATCTTCCTGCTCCAGCACTGCCTTTCTGGGACCTCGGTCTCCACCTTCCGTCCAGCAGCTCTCCTTGGTGGAGAAACTGGGCACGCTCGGCAGCTTTCTCACCACACACCTGAGCTTCCCAAACCCAGCCCCGGCTGACTTCAGGCTCAGGACTAGAGCCTCCTTCCCTGGACATCTCCCCTCGGCTGCTTCTCTTGCTCTCTAACCGCCACCCGCAGCCCACCCTGCCTCTAGTGGCCACGGAACCAGGGTGCCCTCATATTCCTGCTACTCCCTTCTTTCCTGCTGTGACAGCCTGAAGGGAAATCCCCATTTAGGAAGCCCAGGATGGAGTTTCCAGGACGTGGGGAACCAGTGAACACTCAATCCAGAGAAGCAGGGAGGGTGCTCTGGGGGAGCCTCAGCCCAAGGGCAGGTTGCAGGGAGTTCTGCTGGAGTGTTGCCCCTCTCAGGTGCTGCAATGGTCCAGCCAAAAGGAAGGAGCCCGGGGTCCAGACAGGAGCATCCCACTTAGGTTCTCCTCTGTCACTAACTAGGAGTGTGACTTTGGTTCAGTCACTTACCCTCTTTGAGTTACGTTTCTTAGTCTGCTCAGAAAGTGCTGCCTTTGTGTAAGAGTTGGACTAGTTTAAAGCTCTTACAAGTGGTGCTGCACCATCAGCTCCTGGGGAACTTGGAGAAAATTCACAAACGGGGTAAGGCCCATGAATGTGCTCACATCTTCAGAGCTCCCAAAGTGATTCTCATCTGCGAGACACTGAACAAGTTACTTTGAGTTCCTGTCTGGCCTGAGCCTTGATTCCAACACACATGGACTTCCACAGTCAGAGGTACTCCCAGTTTCTTCTATCAGCCCATTGACTCCAAACACCTGTCTACTTATCCTACTGTGATATTGCTTTCACCTTCATTGTGCCACTCTTCACTTTTCTACTCAAGAACCATCAATAGCTCCTATTTATTTTTAATTGAGTCAGGGTCTTGCTCTGTTTCCCAGGCTGGAGTGCAATGGCATATCATTGCAGCCTCAAACTCCTGGGCTCAAGTGATCCTCTCACCTCAGTCTTCCAAGCAGCCGGGACTACAGGTGGCTAATATTTTTTATGTTTTCAGAGATGGGGTCTTGCTGTGTTGTCCAGGCTGGTCTTGAACTCCTGGCCTCAAGCAATTCTCCCACCCAGCTTCCTGAACCACTGGGATTACAGGCATGAGCCACAGTGCCCAGCCCAGCACCCTATTATGTATAAGATAAAACAGGTTCTAGCTGCATCTGAGGCTCACTCCAACCTAGTCCAACTTTCTTTCTCCCAGGCATGGACGTTCCACGTCAGCCAAGCTGCTCTCCTCCCTTTTCCTGCTGCAAGGTCTTCTCAGCCTAGAACGTCTTCCCATCCTCCACCCCGCCCTCTTCAGAACTGACGTCTACACCTTCCTCAAAATGCAGCACAAATCAATGTTTTTTGACAAATTCCCAATGTATGCAGATCTTTTAGCATAAACTCCTATAGCACCTTCTGTTAACACTTTTGTACTTATTTGTGACTTGCCTTTATACTGTCCTTTTAATTCTTTATTCTGGCTCATATTAATGTCATCACAAACAGATTTTATCTTCTGGGGAGCAGACATTTTGCGTTCCATTTCTTCTGTGTCTGATAAGAAAGGTGTTTTTATGTGTCTGATAAAAATGGGGATTGCCACTACTTATTGAGGACCAACTGTAGATGAAGTGTACACACAGTCACAAATCTTCACAAATCAAAGCTCCCGGCAGCAAGGTAACCTATCCAAGAGCACTCAGCTAGGAGATGCAGAGAAAAGATTCAAACCAGGTCCAGGTAACTCTACGGCTCATCTCTTTCTGCTGGATACTTAACAGCCTGTACGTGGTAGGCACTCAATAAATCCTTGCTGGAGAAATGATATCCCTCAGGCAAAAGGTAATAAGGATAGTGCCAGTGGAAGGAAGTACTGGGGGGATTGTTGAGAGAGAATGAGCAGTTTGATCACTCTGGGTGTGGGGAGATGAGTTGGATATGGCAGATGTGGAGCATCTGGGTGCCCTCACGATCCGTGGAAGCTGGGAAGGGAGCGTGTCAGGGGAGAGGCAGTGAAAAGGTTGGTCAAAGCCATGTATCTTCATGGCAACTGTAATTAGACTTAGGCTGGGGGAATAAGGAGGGGGAGTTAGGATTTCTAGAAGGCATTTGAAGGGAGGCTGTTTCTCTTTGGTGACCAGCCTCTGACTCCTGCCATCTACAGATGTGAAATTCCCTTTGGGCACTGAAGCTCTACAGCAGAAAGGTACCAGGGCCTCAACTCATCTTGGGTTGGAAGGCCCTGGACTGCCTGTCTCGGGGGATTAACTGCCTCATGAGATAGCAGCTCTGGATCGCTGGGCCCGTTCCCTCGGCCTGAACCCACAGTGGGCTGAAGTGATGGGAAGACTCACCTGGGCAGGGGCCCGCAGGCTGGGCCTTCTGCGCTGTGCACGCCTGGCCTCTGCAGGGAGCCTTGGCTTGTTCTGTGCTGGCACCTTCCTCCAGTGTGGGGGCCTCTTGCCCTGGCAGAGAATAGGATACCTCAAGGACTGTGGAGACATCACAGATGGGCAAAGGGCCCCACTGGTGCTGGGAAGCAGGAGCCTTTGAAACCCTGGCTCCAGCCCACAGGGTTCCTCCCACATCCTACCTGAATTCAGGGGCTAAGTGCCCCGCTTCCCTGGGACTGCTTGGCCTCCTTCAAGCAGGGCAGCTGCTAAGGGTATGCAGGTGGCAAGAGCCACCACTGTGAGGAGTTTCTGGAATGTGTGTATGTAAGACAGTGGGAGCAAGGAAGGCCCCTGACCTGAGGCCCCTAGGAGAAGGGCTGGGGCCTTCCCAGCCCCCAGACGGACCCTAGTTCCAAGCAAATCACTGGGGAGGACCAGGATGTCCAAAGCCAGGCGCATTCCTGCCTCAGTGCTCTGTTCTGGCTATCCTCCTGCCTGAGGCACTTTTCCCAAATCTGCTGAGCTGCCTCCTTCACCTCTTTTATTTTCCTTTTTCTAGAGAAAGGTCCCCTTTGTCACCCAGGCTGGGGTGCAGTGGCACTATCATACCTCACTGCAGCCTGGGCTTCAAGGGATACTGCTGCCCCAGCCTCCTGGGTAGCTAGGAGCACAGGCATAAGCCACCACATCCCTAATTTTTAATTTTTTGTGGAAATGGGGTCTCACCAGGTAGCCCAGGCTGATCTCGAACTCCTGGCCTCAAGCAATCCTTCCACCTTGGCCTCCCAATGAGCCACCATGCCCGGCTTCCCTCAGCTCCTTCAAATCCTGCACAAATCTTACCTTCCCAAAGACACCTAGTCTCACCACCCTATTTAATCCTATAACATGCCCCACCCACTTCCACCTGCAGCCCCCTTCAACCTCCTCACCAGACATTATCCCCTCCCCCAGAGCTATAATCATCTTTGAACACAGCTCATAAATTTCCTTACTTTTATATTTACTGTTTGCTGACTCTCAGCACTCATTAGGATTAAGCTCTTGAAGGTAGGGATCTTTGACTGGTTACTGAGGTATTCCAAATGTTTAGAATAGCACCCCACATATAGTAGGTACTTAATAAATATTTAATGAATGGAAGGAAGGAAGGAAAGAAGGGAGGGAGGGAGGGAAGGGAAGAAGGGAGTGAGGGAGGAAGGACAGGAGGGAAGAAGGGAGGGAGGGAGGGCAGCAGGCAGACTCGTCCCTGAGCCTCTCCCTGGTTCCTGTTACCTACCTGAGCACGCGCCCAGTGCTCTCTCTTCCCTGGAAGAGGACATCTGCTCCTGGGCATTATGGGATCCTTCCCGGGGCTCACTTTGGGGGGCCATCTCTGGCTGTCCCACAGAGAATCCTGTTACAGGTAGAAGGATGGGTCCAAGTAAAGCATCCAGTACAGAACAAGTAATCAGAGGCGGGGGCTCTTCCCCTTCCCAGCCTGCCCAAGAGGCTTTTCCCAACCTGCTCAGGAAGGACAGGCTCTCTCACCAACATGGACATGGACAGGTATCAACCTGTCCTTTTGAGTAGAGTCGTAAAGGACAGAAGGAAGAGATAGCACAGATGTAAATATCACTGTGTTCTGTGAGTGCTGGAGTGTGCATACGGTCTAGAGCTCAGCCTCCACCCTGTCCCAGGCATTGAGACACCCCATGCTACAGAAAAGGAGGCTGCCCGATGGCCCCTGGGGCCTCAGGGTTGCAGCCTCCTGAGGGTGGCTCTGCTGTATGAGTTGTAGATGCCCCCGAATCCTCCTAAGCCCTTCCCCAAGTCCCTTCACTTCTGCCAGCTCACCCAGAGAGCTGAGGGCCTCCAAGGTCTCCCTCATGGCAACCCAGAGTAGCACCTCCTGGGATCAGGCCACGGACCCTATGGAGAAAAGACAGCCGTATTCAGATTTTTCCCACGCCATCTTCCACCTGAGGCTGGCTCTGCGCAGCCTAGGTGCGGGTGGGGGAAATTAGGGAAAATGGATTTCAGAAAACCAAGAGTTCTTTGACGGTGGCACAAGAAGGCCTTGAAGCCATTTCTGCCAGCTCTGTTCAGCTCTGGAAACCAGCCGCACCACCGCACCACCCCTCACCTGGCAGGTCTCAGCGCCAGCCCCAGCCCATCAACACCCCAACTCCACGCCCCCGTGTCCTTGCCTGGGGAAGTGCAGAGGATTTGATTCTCTGGGGAGAGGCTGGAGGGTGAGGGCCCAGGGTGGGGAGTGGGAAACTTCATCTCCTAGGCCGTCCAGCTGTCACTGCTCGAGCTGGTGAAATAGGAGCCAGCCCAGGGGTGGAGGTGAGTGTCACTTTAGGGCTACTGCGAGGGGAGGTCCT
>PVKP010019263.1:0-42772 GCA_004027715.1 Plecturocebus donacophilus
CCTCTCCTCCCCTTCTCCTCCCCTCCCACTCCTCCGTTCCCTCCCTTTCCCTTCCCTCCCTTTCCCTTCCCTCCCTTTCCCTTCCCTCCCTTTCCCTTCCCTTCCTTTCCCTTCCCTTCCTTTCCCTTCCCTAGGCAAAACTGACAGGATAGCCAGCTCCTCCAGTTGACTGGAGACATCCTGAATTTCACAAAATCCAGAGGTCAGCTCACGGAATGCTTTTTCGTAGTAAAGGTGCAGGTTTGTTTGCATGCTCATTTGAATAAGTCAGCATTCCATGAGTATCATATAGATATATTCATCATGGCTCCAAATCACCAGAGGATGGAAAATAGTGCAGTATAAATGTGGCATCATGTGCAAAGGAGAGAACAGCAGGCAGGAGGTCGGAAGGATGACCCATCTCCAAACATAGTAATGTAAAACAGTACTCACAGATCATTTCTCACAAGTGTATGAGCCTGTTGGGTGATTCTGCTGTTCTAGGATAACTAATATCAATCAGGCTCCTTTATAAATGGAGATAGGCTGCCGAGAAGAGTTTGAACTAGTGTGACTTGGCTGTCTTCCTCTTTTCTCTCACTTCTGTCTAGGAGGCTGGCCTAGGCAGGTTTCATAGTAGTGCAGGGGTCTGACAGAAGGTTCAGAAAGGTGGAAAAGCTCTGACAAACCTCTGTCCATCTTGCTAATATTCTATTTGCTAAAGAAAGTCACATAGCTGATTCCAGAGTCATGAGTTTGGGGCAGAAAATCCTTCCACAATGGAAAAATGCTGCAAAGCTACAGAACTAAGGGTGTGGATCCAGGGAGACATGAACAATGTGCTGTTTACATTTCCCTCATTCAATATCCCACAGTATAGACAAGATCATTCAGATCATTAAATGAAGGCTCTTATACAAGAAAGCAACAATGCAATCACTTTTAGAAAAACCAGTCTGGTGATCAAATGCAAGATAGATTATAAAATGATGAAAAGTGAAGCCAAGAGTTAAGTTAGGATAGATTGTAAATATCCAGTAGAAGACACCTTGAAAATATATTTTAAAAATAGGAATTAAAAGGATATAAATTAGCTATTATATGATGTTCTGGAAAAGTAAAAAAAAAATGGTAAACTAATCAGCGGTTGCCAGGAGTAGGTAGAGGTAGGGAATGAGGAGGGGATGTTTGAACGGGTAAAAGAAGATAAATTCGGGGGCAGAGAAAATATTCTACATGATACTGCATCTGTCAAATCTCATAGAACTTTACAGCACACAGAGTGTACCTTAATATATAAAAATTTTCAAATGTAATTTAGGAGGTGGGAGGGATCCCAGTATAAAATGGAAAGTATGACAAAAGAATTTCACTGTGTTACAAATATCCAAAACATCCTCTCAATGGAGACGACAAAAATGGTGATGACCTAAGTAAGCTTAACAATGAATGGGCACCGAAGACAAAAAGAATTGTGCAAAAGTAGGATACTCTAGTTGACCAAGTTGTTTTCTCCTGAGGAATGGATTAACAATTTTTAAACTGCTATTCTTGTTATTTCTGGAACTAAACAATCACTTAAATGTGTGGAGGATGGTGGATACCAGCTTTTTCACTATTGAATTTGAGCTTACAGATAAGCCTGGGAGGAGGCTGAACTGATCTATATGGCAGTGGAGTAGATTTGGAGACATCAGTGTGAGCTCATGTTTAGCTTGATATTCATACAGATGGTTTCATATCAACACATTTATAGGTATGAGTGTGTACAGAGGTTAGTATACTCACGTACATTTTCTTGCTCTGTCAGCTGAGATTGCTCACATCTTGGTTTCCCACATTCTCCCGGTAAAGGAATCAAGACTCCTTGGAGAAATGGTTGAATTTAGGTCTGGGGCAAGGAATATGCAAGATAAGTCCGGAATATCTTGTGATGCCAAAAAGTAAATAAGTGCTCAAAAAATAAATAAAGACAAAGACTTATAATAATGTCAGTGGGCACACAAGGCAAATCAAAGAGTTATTAGCAGCCAAAGCTGATATAATATGAAAATAAACTATAATGCAAAGTATGTTATAAATATATATGAATCAATAATGATAGCACAAAGAACAAAAATTTGTTTTGAAATTGTGGGAATGATAGGTGTTGTATTCCTTGGCAAAGAAAACAAAATAATAATCAGAACACTGTCTCTTGTCTATATTTTTCAACCTCCCTGTTGATTTTAATGTTTCAAACCAGCTCCTTTTTGAGACAGAGCTTCAGATTACTGGGAGATCTGGCCTTTCATACTTACAGCCTCATGATTAGAGGGGAGAAAAGATTTTCTTCCTGATCCTCTGTTAGGTAAAATGATAGAGGGGAAGGCACTATGAAATGAAAGACACAAAAGATGGATTCAGATCACTAATTTTGTAGGTTGGGATTTTACAAAATTGAGTGTTTTCACTCTTAATGACTGTTTTCTTTTTGAAGTTAAATCCCAATCACCTGCTGAGAGCATGGTGATTTAGGAGATATAAGTGAATAGTACTAGTATAAATTAAGAATGGCTGCTCTGGGGAAAGAATATAGATGTGACTAAGGTCATAGAATATATTTTTTAATTCCATTGAGCACTGAGCTAGATTAGAGGCAGTTACTTATAGCAAGACCTGTTTTTACTGTAATGTGAATATTTGCAAGTATGTTCACAAATTATTCAAAAAATAGTAATTTCTAAAGTGAGATTTAGTTTCTTTCCTCCATTCCAAAGTGCTCTCCACTATGAAATTTTTTCATCATTTTCACAACTGCTTTTCATTCATTCATCCAACACATGTTTGTTAACTGGTGTACACATAGCAGATGACAAAACAGAAATTTCTGACTTCATGGAGCTTATACTTTGTCGAAGTCAGCAGGTTGTCAATGAAGTAAATAAGTGATTATGACATATTTCAGGTGACTATAATTTCGGCTGACAATATAAAGCAAGAAGTACTCTAGAAAGTGTACAAGTTTTGTTTTTCCATTGTAAATTGGTTGGTAAATGAAGTTTTGTTGAAATGATAACTTGAGAGGAAAGACCTGAAGAAGGCAAGGGAGCAGACAGCATGCAGATTATCTGGGAAACAAAGATCTATGCATCAAAGAGAAAAAAGTGAGCTGGGTGTGGTGGCACACCCCTGTAATCTCAGCACTTTGGGAGGCCGAGGCAGGTGGATCATGAGGAAAGGAGTTCAAGACCAGTCTGGCTGAACCTGGTCTTCTGAAACCAGATTCTCTAGTAAAAATGCAAACATCAGCCAGGTGTGTTGGTGTGCACCTGCAATCCCAGCTCCTCGGGAGGCTGAGTCAGGGGAATTGCTTGAACCCAGGAGGCAGAGCCAAAATTGCGCTACTGCACTGCAGCCTAGGTGACAGAGTAACACTCCATCTCAAAACAACAACAACAGAGAGAGAGAGAGAGAGAGAGAGAGAGAGAGAGAGAGAGAGAGAGAGAGAGAGAGAAACGTCTCATGCCGTTGGAATAGTAGCAAATGACTCAGGAATTTATGGAGTTTCAGGTATGCAGGGCTTTATGAACCATCCCAGTGAGTTGAACAACTGTGGGAAGGTTGTGAGCAAAGGAGTGATAGGGCCTGGAATGTTTTAAAAAGATCACTCTAGCTTCTGTGTTGAGAATAGACAGTAGGAAAGTAAGAAAGGAGACAGCGATAGTAGCTATTAAAATAAACAAAAGGTCGTTCTAGCTTAGCATGGAATGGTGGCAGTGGAGGAAGAGAAAAGTTGCAAGACTGTTCTTTTGATAATAAAGACAAGAGGATGAAAATAGCTTTGGCTTTTGACTAAGCATCTGGCCTTAAAGAAGAGACAGAGAATTGGGAGATTAATGTTTAAAAAATATTGGCATGCCCCTTATGCCATCTAACTAGGGATGTTGAGAATATTTGAGCTTAGGGTTCAAGAGAGAAAGCTCAGGCAATAAAAGTTTAGCAGTTGTTGGGATAGACATTAAAGCCATGAGATTGGATGAAATAATACACAGAATAAGTGTATATGGGGAAATCAGGGGTAGGCTTGGGAAATTCCAATGTTTAGTGAACATAGCTAAAAGATGAAAAAGCAAAGAAGACTCAGATAACTATATATATATATAGGAAATATTAACTAAACTATGGTATTTGGAAATGCACATTAAGAAAGAATTTCTGAGGGGACAAAATTTCATGGTTTTAAATGCTACTTACAAGTCAAGTAAGATAAGGAGTGGAAACATTTATGTGACTTAGCAAGGGGGAAATCATTGCAGGTCTTGTCAAGATAAGTTTTAATAAAGGGGCAAAAGTGATTAAAGTGATCATTTTCCCTTTAATGATCTAATACTCTAAAGAGAAAGTGATAAATTGGAAACAGTGAGTCTAATCCACTTTGAATTATTTTTCTAATTGACAGGTAAAATTTTATCTATTTATCTTGTACAAAGTAATGTTTTGAAATATAGATACTCTATGGAATGATTAAGTTCAGCCAATAAACAAATGGATTATCTCACAGAGTTATGAGTTTTTAGACTCAATCTCTCATTATATGCAAAACTCAATTCAAAATAAATTTTAAAACTTATTTAAATCTCACAACCATGAAACTACTAAATGTTTCAAAAAAGGAAAAGCTTCATGAACATTGGCTCATGCAATAATTTTTGTTTTGGATGTGACCTCAAAAGCACTGGCAACAGAAGCAAAAATAGACAAATGAGCTTACATCAAACTAAAAAGCTTCTGCACATCAAAGGAAACAAACAAAGTGAAGAGACATCCTACAGAAAGGGAGGAAATATTTTCAAACTGCAACCCACTTATTTTAAGGAAGTTTTTTAGTGAACGCTAGCAGAGAAGCAGAAAAGTTTCTGAAAGGAGATGAGGGATCAAGAGAGTTGTTATGTTTCTGAGACAGTCTTGCTCTGCTGTCCAGGCTGGAGTGCACTGGCATGATCATAGTTCTCTGAAGCTGGCCTCAAATGATCCTCCAGCCTTGGCCTCCCAGAGCCTTGGGATTATAAGTGTGATCCTCCACCCCTGGCCAAGAGAGCTCTTAATGTAAAAATCAACTAAATCATTATGTAATAACTTGCTGGTTAGTGAACATAACATTAGTTGGCTGAGAAAATTTGAGCATACATAGTATATTGCAGAGAAATTCTGGAATTACAAACTTGGAAGAGTGGAGGGGAATAGTAAGTAGTATGCAAATTTAGTTGTAGACAGTAGCAAAAAATGCATCTTGATTAACTGGATGTAAGACAGAATTCATGGATGGGGAGCTGGGAGGTACAGATATGTGATGTTAGGAGCCCATGGGTGTTCCCTTTGATTGCTACTATTTTCTTAGTGGAACAAGAAACAGATCACATGTGAGAATAGGTTGGGTGAGGGAGGTGTTGGGTATTTGAATAGGAAAGGTAAAATACAAAACCATCATCCAGGAGACTGGAGAATAAATGGATTAGGAAATATAGAAAGTATGATATAAACTTTAGTAGCTCTTGGAAAATAAAAAGAAAAACTCTCAAATGTACTCTTCAAATGTGAAATTTTAGAATTACACTGTGAAGAAAAGGCTTGGAATCAGGTAAATAGGGCATTGCACACTCATTTTTCTTTCTTTCTTTTTCTTCTTCCTTCCCTCCCTCCCTCCCTCCTTCCTTCCTTCCTACCTTCCTTCCTTCTTTTCCCCCTTCCCCGGTCTCTCACTCTTTCTTTCTCTCTTTCTTTCTCTTTCTTTTAATAAATCTCCTTGGCCATGAAATGTTTAAGTATTTATATTGTTTTTAAAAAATAGCAATTAGGAATATTGGCACTAAATATGCAACCTTCTATACAAATGAATGTTACCCTATAATATGAAATTTAATGTCAGTTGCTTTTCTAGTTTTATTTTATTTACCAATCAGGGATGTGAGCGTGTGTTTGTGTGTGTGTGTAAGAGAGGACGGCAGAGAAAAAAACACGTAAAGGACTGAGCAAGCACTGATAAGTATGATTGTAGCTTTGTTTTTGTTTTTCTTACATCTTGGGGGTGTATTTTAAAAGGAAGACTCCAAGACTAATTATTCTCTATTTTAAAAACTTAGGATCTAATCCAGCACACAGTAATGCTATAAAGTAACCAAATGGGCATTCAAGCATAAAACTTTTCGAGTTTGTATTTTTATCAAAGTTATACATTCATATATTTTTCAGAGTTCAATAACTACAAGATTTTTAAATTTAAAAGATTTTTTGTGTGTGTCTCACTTTCTCTCCCTACCAATACATTTTATTAATTTTCTGGGGTTATTGTTGTTTTGTTTGTTTTTGAGATAGGGTCTCATTCTGTCAACCAGTCTGGAGTACAATGACAATCACAGTTCACTACAACCTTGACCTCCCTGGACTCAGGTGATCCTTCCACTTCAGCTTCCCTGGTAGCTGGGACCACAGGTGTGCAACTCCTCACCAGGCTAAGTTTTTTGTATTTTTAGTAGAGATGAGGTTTCACCATTTTTCCCAGACTGGTCTCTAACTCCTGACCTCAAGCAATCCTCCCATCTTGGCCTCCAAAAGTGTTGGTATTACAGGCATGAACCACTGCGCCCAGCTTACTTTTCTGGATAAATTTTTAATATAGCATGCTTATATAGAAATATCTTAATTTTCCAGTTTTAGACAATGCCTAATAACTAATTTTCCAGATAAATAAAAGGCTTCTTCACTATAGCCTTGCCATACCTGCTGTACATGCATCTTTTTATGCCAGTCTCACACTTGCCAGAATTGTCCTTCTGAGAGGGTGGTCAAAATACATAATCACCCTGTTCAACTCTTGCTCTGAATAATCAGAGGGATATAGCCTGAAACAACAGAGGTGGCTGTACCCGTGCAAGCTAGTAAATATCATCTTTGCTCTATTTTACTTTGCTCTATCAGTGTTCAGCGTTTATATTAATATGATTACGAACATGCTATTTTATTGTGCCATGTAGTAATCATTGATTGCTTTTCCTTTTCTGCACAATCAGGAGTTTTGACTGGAACTAGTTATTGTGTTGTTTTGTTACAGCTGTTGTATGTTTCTGTGTTTACTTTTCTATTTACTTGTTGTTATTTGAGGACTAAATTTCTTTTCACTTGTGAAAGTCTCCTTTTAATTTGTTCAAACAAGTTAAATACCCTATTTTCCCTTTCCTGAGAAATATCTTCCAAATCCTTTGCATCAACTCTGTTATTATTTCCCCTCTTGTCTTGCTGTAGAACACTGGGTGAAAATGACTTGTCCTTAGATTTTTGTCTTCCAGTGTTGACACTGGGACGATTGAACCCCTGTTTATTTTTATTTTTATTACTCTTTTTCAGATGGAGTCTCGATCTGTCACCCAGGCTGGAGTGAAATGGCATGATCTCGGCTCACTGCAAAATCTGCCTCCCTGGTTCAAGGGATTCTCCTGCCTCAGCCTCCCAAGTAGCTGGGATTTCAGGTATGTGTTGCCACTCCCGGAAAATTTTTTATTATTTTTTTAAAATATATATATTGTATTGCACTTTAGGTTCTGGGGTACATGTGAAGAACATGCAGGATTGTTGCATAGGTACATACATGGCAATGTGGTTTGCTGCCTCCATCCCCCTATCACCTTTATCTGTCATTTCTCATTTCTCCCTATGTTATCCCTCCCCAGTCTCCCCACCCACTGCTGTCCTTCCCTTAGTCCAACCCAACAGACCCCAGTGTGTAGTGCTCCCCTCCCTGTGTCCATGTGTTCTCATTGTTCAACACCCACCTATGAGTGAGAACATGTGGTGTTTGATTTTCTGTTCTTGTGTCAGTTTGCTGAGAATGATGGTTTCCAGGTTCATCCATGTCCCTGCAAAGGACACGAACTCATCCTTTTTTATGGCTGCATAGTATTTCATGGTGTGTATGTGCCACATTTTCCCTGTCCAGTCTATCATGGTTGGGCATTTGGGTTGGTTCCAGGTCTTTGCTATTGTAAACAGTGCCACAATGAATATAAATGTGCATTTGTCTTTTTAATACAATGATTTATAATCCTTTGGATATATACCCAGTAATGAGATTGCTGGTCAAATGGAGTATCTATTGAATTTCCTTGAGGAAGTGCCACACGCTTTTGCATTTGTTGAGTGATTTACTTCCAATTATGTGGTCAGTTTTAGAATAGATGTGATGTGGTGCTGAGCAGAATGTATATTCTGTGGATTTGGGGTGGAGAGTTCTGTAAATGTCTATTAGATTTGCTTGGTCCAGATCTGAGTTTAAGTCCTGAATATCCTCGTTAATTTCCTGTCTCGTTGATCTGTCTAATATTGACAGTGGAGTGTTAAAGTCTCCCACTATTATTGTGTGGGAATCTAAGTCTCTTTGTAGGTTGTTAAGAACTTGCTTTATGTATCTGGGTGCTCCTGTATTAGGCGCGTATATATTTAGGATCGTTAGCTCTTCTTGTTGCATTGATCCTTTTACCATTATATAATGCCCTTTTTTTCTCTTTTGAGCTTTGTTGGTTTAAAGTCTATTTTTTCAGAGACTAGGATTGCAACTCCTGCTTTTTTTAGTTTGTATTTCTGTGGAATTGGTGGTGGTATCCCCTTTTTCATTTTGTATTGCATCTGTCGGATTAACTGCTGTCACTGCCAAGGTGGCCTGCCAGCCGTCTCCTCCTCTGTGGGCAGTCTATGGAGAGGTCTCTGGAGATTTCTTCTGATGAAAACCATTATTTCAGGCTTTCCTCTGGCAAGAGTGTACTTTGGAGGATAATTTTAGGGAATAGTGTAATATAGAAACACAAGATTTTAAGACTGCTTGCACTCAAATGCTAGTTGGAAAGAATTCTTCACCCTAGCAGGTATGCATGCTGCATTGCAACACTACGGGATTGAAGTTGGGTAGCCTTAAGGATGAAACTGAGGTAAGGGGCTTTGAGTTTGAGTGTGTTCAATTTTCTTTTCAAAGATAGTAAATGTATTAATCAATAAATGTATTGATCTAAAATGTATTGATCAATTCTACCTTCATATTCTAATTTATTTCATCAATCTTTTCTTCTATATTATCACCATCCAATATTCTGTAGCAAAATTTTCTCCTCCACTGCCCCTTTAAGGTTGAGCTGAATGTTTACTTCATTATTTGTCAGTTTTATTGTATGAGAAGGATCACAGTGAAAAAAATACTATAAAATATTATGAGAATATTTGATATAGAGAGTGTATACTGCTTTTAATTGTGCTTACATGCAAAACAGAAGAATATTGATGCAGATACAGAAACAAAGGCATATCTCTTGTTTTCTCATGACAAGAAAAGCATGGTAACAAATCAACCCAAAATATAATGTTTTTATTTATTGTCCTTAATGCTTGTGGCTGGTTGGGTGCCCATTCTCACAGGGATACTTGAAGAAGCCAGTTTCCAATATCATAGCCATGTCATCTTCTACATCAGCAGTCCCCAACCTTTTTGGCACCAGGAACTGGTTTTGTGGAAGACAGTTTTTCCACAGATGGGAGCAGGGATGGTTTTGGAATGATTCAAGTGCATTACATTTATTGTGCACTTTATTTCTATTATTATTACATTGTAATATGTAATAAAATAATTACACATCTCCCCATGATGTAGTATCAGTGGGACTCATGAGATTGTTTTCTTGCAACTAGGTGGTTCCATCTGGGAGTGATGGGAGACAGTGACAGATCATCAGGTATTAGACTCTCATAGGGAGTGTGCAACCTAGATCCTCTGCATGTGCAGTTTATAGTAGGGTTCATACTCCTGTGAGAATCTCATGCCACCACTGATCTGTCAGGAGGCAGAGCTCAGGCAGTAATGTGAGTGATATGTAGTGGCTGTAAATACAAATAAAGCTTTGCTTGCTTGCCTTCTGCTAATGTCCTGCTGTGTGGCCCCGTTCCTAACAGACCATGGACCATTACTGATCTGTGGTCCAGGGGTTGGGGACCCATGCTCTAGATACTTGTGTGCCTGGACACATTTATCCTGTTGTTACTTTCCTAGGTAATTATCACATGAAAGACTTTGCATCCCTTTTTGCTGAGTCAGGTTGTTGCTAGACTCCCTAAGAGAGGATCCCTTAGATTATCCAGAACACAGCAAGATATAAAGCAAGCCAAAACATACCCACAATCAAACCGTGTGTATGTGTTTGTGTGTATCCAATAAAACTTACATTTAGCATTTTCCCATGCCATTGAAACTAGCAATAAATGAAAGAAGCATTCAATTCAAGATAGTAAGGGAAGTATATCTGTTCAAGTAAGGGAAATTATATGGATAAAACATAAATTGTAACATTAAAAGACAGACTATACAGATAGAACAGAAAAAGTCTTTAAAGATCATGATTTTTGCAACAAAGTTTAATTGAGCACACTGAAATTTATGACTACTCCATTGATTAACTCTGTTGGAAGTTGAGTCATCCTGCATTTCCCAGATCCCGTGGTTTTCCTGTGCATGATGCATGCCCCTCAAGAAATAGGGTATCTTACAAAGGCATGTTTAATCATGGATAGTCTTTAAATCTTCCACATGTACTAGTTCCTGAAACTAATCTACTAGAAAGATTATTGCAGTTATGGGAGTTCTCCTCTCCCCTTCACGAACACTCTTTTTCCAACTTACAGAAGAAAGGCTTACCTCTCACAAATCATAAATGTTAGTAGAATGTAAAAACCTCTGGGATTCCAAACAAATGTGTAGTTCAAGAATTGGTATCAGGAGAGCCTTATTGAATAAAGAAATTGCATTAATAAAAACTGTCTTATAAACATTCCTGTTAAAGGCAACTCACAGCATCAGAAACTGAACATTTTAGTCTATTTGAATAATGTTCCGAGTTTACTCTGATTCTAGAACTGGGTGAAGTGAATGATAACATTTTATTTAGTGAAATTGCCTCTTCTATTCTCTATTCATTGACATCGTTACTGGAAGACAAGTTCTGAGAGAATAAGCAAAGGAAACATGCAGAGAAACACTGCAGCCGTTCATATAAACTCTCTGCCAGGCATTGGGGTCACTTTCTACCTCAGAATTAGGGCATTCAGGAATTGTAAAAACTATGTTGAGAAATACCAGTCTGCCAAGAAGTTTTCCTCTCTGTATCTCAGCAATGAGAAAAAGCTTGGAGAATGCATTCATTCAACCCATGATTAAGTCTGTGTTGCAACTGCATATTTTTCATGACTTAAAAGGAGGTGAAACTTGCAATAAGTCAGTGTTGCAATTTTGAAAAAAAATGTATATGGGCTAGTAGTAAGTAATTGTTTCAAAGTTTCTAGAACAGTTACTCAAATGTGAAAAGGAACATTTCCATTAACATTTACAAAAAATATATAGTGGAAAATACTACCCATTAGTTTACTTGGATCTAAGCCTTCTGCTCACTCTCTTTCATTAGTTACTAGTCTTCTAGTTATTTAATTCCCATAATAAGTGCAGTGCTATGGCACGCATTCTAAATAAAGCACTTGTATGTTTATCTTTTGTAAACTTTATTTATTAGGAGCTCAACACATTTTTTTTCCTCATGGTTTTAATTCTCAATGAAGGCTAATTTTAGCAGTAAGTAATCTTTATTCACATTGTAAATGAAGTAATTGAAAAGAATAAACATCTAACTGAGATGCAATCAGTAAAAATTTGCTTTTGCTTAATGATTTTTTTAAGTATAAAATATTTTAGTGTTTATTTTTTCAATTATATAATAATAGTCCAGAAAAGATTAGATAAATATTTCTGTTATCATTAGAAGATTAGGACAGTTAGAATTGTATGGTCACAGGAGATGAATAAAATGCAATCTCAGTAGTATATTTTATTTTTACAGAGATAAATGACATAGTAGCAAACCTAGATGGAAAATACAAGTTCAAAGTCTAAAAAGAAAATGTTACTTTGTAATTGTTAAAAATGACTGTTCACATATTTTTTTAAATAGTTATAGGTAAAAACTGTGATATTTATTTAGATTTTACTGGATTATATAAAAGGGTAATGTAACATATTATCTAATTTTATATTTACTCTATAAATAACATAACCTGCAATGTTTAGTATTACAATGAGAAATTATAAACATTAATTTAAAATGTGAAAAAACCCATCATTTTAAAAATTATGTTTGAGGGTGTTGGCCAAAAGATTTAAAAGTCATCACCCATTTAATTTACTATTCAAGTGAGAGTTCAAGCACTTCGTATTTCCTTCTCACATGGGCTGTACTCACTTCATTTACTTGCTCAGAACGTTAACACATTCACGTTACCACAGCCTGATTCTGCGGTTTCTGTTGCTTCCTATTTCCCTGAAGACAAAGAAAGAAATCTGAAAAGACATTGCACAAGCACCGATGACCGCATCAGCCTCTCTGCCACTGCTCCTGTTACGATTGGTAGCTGGGCACTGACCATTTGTGCTCTCCATCACCATCTCCACTTTCCAGTTCACTCAGTTTGCTCCAGCACTTCCTTCTTGTCCCTTCCGCACCAGCCAATTTTCATTTCACACACTTGGTCACCCCTTCCTCTTTGAATTACTTTCTTCTAGTGGTTTTCATCATTCACATGTTTGTAGGTCTTCATCTGCTTACCAGCTCTTCTCTCTTAGTCTTTTCAGCTAGTTCCTTCTAATCTCTCAATATCTAAATAGTGGTTTATCAAAAACTTAACCCTTAGATTGCTTCACTTCTCAGTCTTCACCAAATTCATTGTGGACTCATCTAGTATAAATGTTATAAAATACCATAAAACGTTAACATATGAACTGATATCTCCAGCCTAACCTCCTCTATACTTTGCATTTATTTACACAACTTGCTATGCAATAGGCATTCAAATAACTTGGAAGTCTAACACATAAAACTTAACATGTCCCAAACTAAGTATACTAAATATTTTATCCTGCCCCAGATCTTCCTTCATTTTGCTCGCAATATGAACTTCACTTCTTCAGGAACTCAAGTGAAAATACTTGGGGTCATCTTTGAGTTATTGCTTTTTGTCACAGTCTATATCCAAACTATTAGAATGTCTTAATGACTCTGCTTTAAAATATATTTAAATTTTAAACCTTTCCAACAACTTTTGCACTATGACCATAGTCACAGCTAGCATCCTGGTTCAAGTAACACACAATTTTATGTTATTGTAATTTGTCCTGATTTATCTCCCTGCATCTTCCTGGCCTTCCTACAGTCTAGTTTCAACAGAGTGACCAAAGCTACCCTTTCACATTATAAGTTGGCTTATGTTCTTCTGTTCTAGTGCCTTTAATGATATCTTCAAAGATTTGGAATGAAATCCCTTAAGATAGCTAACAAGTATTGAAGATACTCTAAAATCTAAGATAGAGTAATATTAAAATTGGAAGAATGAACTGAGCCATGTGCAGTGACTCATGCCTGTAATCTCAACATTTTGGAAGGCCAAGGTGGGCGGATTATCTGAGGTCAAGAGTTCGAAACCAGCCTGGTCAACATGGTGAAACCACATCTCTACTAAAAATACAAAAATTAGCCAGGTGTGGTGGTGTGCACCTATAGTCCCATCTACTCAGGAGGTTGAGGCAGGAGAATCACTTGAACCCTGGAGGCACCGGTTTCAGTGAGCCAAAGTCACATTACTGCATTCCATCCTGGGTGATGAGCAAAACTATGTCCAAAAAAAAAAGAAAAATGAACTGGACCCTGTTTCTTTTCTGACCGTATCTCCTGCAACTCTCACTGTTATTCTCTCTTGTGATCCTTCCTTGTTATTTCTCAATTGTGTCAAAATGTTGCTGTCAGGAATGTGAACTTATCATTCCTACTGCTCCTAGTTATTCCCATCTTGCAACCTGACTTCTTACTGGTCTGTGTTATTTGACTAAAAGCCAAGGTTTTATAACAAAGAGATCCTAAGTAAAATACATGAAATGAAATAGGCATTTATATCTGCCCATATACATTGTCTCGGTCTAGGCTCATGCAGTGACTTTGCTCCACCTGGTTTTTGATGGCTCCGTCTTCCTTCCACTTTATATATCTTCCTTCCCTTTGGACACTGTTGCCATCTGCATGAATGGACATGAATAAAAAGAAAAGTAGAGGTCAAAGGTGCTTCCTTTAAAATAGAGTGAAATTTTCACAGCTTGCATCCACTTATATTTCATTTCTCATAGTTGCATAGCGTTACTGAGGGAATATATTCTCTTACCAGGTACACAAGGGGGCATAGTTTTAAGGGCAAGGACTTCCCAGTGCCATACACCCCCCTGTCTCTCTCCATCCGGGAGATTTAACGGTTTATGTTTAAATTTCGTGGGTGCGGGAAGAAACTAAGAGTCAGTCACCCCAGTGGATGTTTAAAGGAACTCCTTTCATTGGCCAGAGGAACTTGGGAGGTAGGAATTTTTCCCAGGATGAATTCCCCTGCTCCTTCACCCACACCAGATTTCCAGCTCTCTGGAATCCCTTCCCACATAGTGGGAGCTCTCTTTCCCCTCTTGGATTTTCTCCCTCTGGGGTTCCCTTCCACCCAGTGTGGAAGTGCTTTTCCTCTCCTAAACTCCATCTCTCTCTCTCTCAATGCCCTTCCACTCAGTGTAGAAGCTGTCTTTCCTCTCCTGGATTCCGTCTTTCTGGATTCTCCCACTCAGTGTGAGAGGAGATTTCTCTCTCTGCTTTCCCCCTCTGGGAACCCTTCTCACTCAGTATGAGAGCAGCTTTTCTTTCTCTCACTCTGTGTGAGAGCTAGCTGTTTCTTCCTTTCTCCTCCTCTTTCTCTTTCTCTATCTAAATAAGTCACTTTCTGCAACCACTTTTTGAGTCCCGTATTTTACTTTACAAGCACACTGCACCGTGGTCTCCTCTCATTCTTGAGAGAGTGATAGACCAAGAACCTGGAGAAATGTCCTCTCAGGAAAGCGGAGGGCTCCCCCGAACCCCAACATTACCAGGGTAGTTAGAAAGGTAGCCTATAGTTGGATAACCATGTGTGCAAAAATGGGAAACAATGAGTACAGGGAGTATGGGGGGAAAATGAGTACAGGGAGTGTTGGGAAAAGCAGCAAAGGAGAAAGGACTTACAGAGTGCCTACATAAGTTGCTTATGAGTGACATATAAACAAGGAACAACAAACTGGAAGGCCACAGGAGGCCTCTGGGGAGGAAGGCCTCATGTTCCAGTGCAGGGTGACCTAGGCTCCGTTACCATAAACATTGTGCACAAGGACGTAAAACCCCTTCGTAGTACTATGATGTAGCCAGACTTGTGGGCTCCTTGTAAGGCCCATGTTCCATCAGCTGTACATAGATAATAAGTTAAAGATAACCACATGTTCTTGCTTTGTGAAACTCCCAAACCACAACTGTTATCAATCCTTAGAATGACACACCAGTTCCAGCTCTCTGATTCAGTCCCGGCTCACTGATTCACTCCATCACATCCCCCATTCCCCACCATTGCTCCACCCCTGTCCTGTAGATCAGATTAATTGTAACCAATAAATAGTGTGGATGATCAGAGTTCAGGGCCTTCATTGCCTCCTCCAGAGTAATAAGTGATCACCTCCTGGTCCCACTATCTCTGTTAATCTGTTTTTTTTTTTTTTGTCATTCCTTTGTTGCCACTGAACTTGGGGTACCCACGGGTGATGTACGGCTGGCTCTGTACATTCTGGTGCCCAATGTGAGGCTCATGGATCCCTACATTCTGGCACCCAATGTGTCGAGCTCATGGATTCCCTACAGGGAGCAGGTAACCAAGGAGCTACCTGCCACAGGATCTGGAGTGCAATAGCACCATCTTGGCTCACCGCAACCTCCACCTCCTGGGTTTAAGCAATTCTCATACGTCAGCCTCCCAAGAAGCTGGGATTATAGGCATTCCCCATCATGCCTGGCTAATTTTTTTGTATTTTTAGTAGAGACTGGATTTCTCCATGTTGGTCAGGCTGGCCTTGAACTCCCAACCTCAGGTGATCTGCCCACCTTGGACTCCCACGGTGCTGAGATTACAGGCATGAGCCATTGTACCTGACCAGGATATTCCATTTTTAAAAATAAACTTTATTGTATATATTTAAGATATAAAACATTATTTATACGATTTATATAAATAGTAAAATGGTTACTATAGTGAAATAACTTAACATATCCATGATCCCACATAGTTAACCATTTTCCCCAACCAGTATCACGATCAGCCATAATCTAGTCATTTAGCAAAAATCGTCAATGTGATACAGAGATAATTTTTTAAGATACTGGGATTTAATAGAGTTTTACGGATAATTCATATTTAATTCTATATTAGTTTTGATTTATAAACTGATTTTAGAAACATTCTCATGCCAGGGTCTACATTTTTCTTTGTAACTAGACAACCATATAAATTAGCTAGAACTAATAGACAATTCAGTCTAACTGTACTTTTTTGGAAAAAAAATATAAAATATACTTTGGGAAGTTTTCTAAATGACTAAATTATACTCTGTGAAATTATTAGACAATTGAGAACTGAACGTTCTTACTGTTTCACAGTTAAATTATTATATTACTCTATTCTATGTTAGGATCTAGTTTTTTAAACATTGCATGGCTTCTTAAGAAAAGAATCTATAAGAATACAACTGCTCAATTGCTGGTTGTCTAGTAAATATCAGAATTTTGAAGAGACACTTATAATGTCCATAGAAATTTGTATAATTCCTGCATATGATTTGTTTGCATCATGCTGAATATTATCTCCTATAACTTCAAAGTAGTAACTCTATGAAGTGATTAACTTCCATTGTAATTTGAATTAGTATTGATTAATATTCATATTTGAAACTAAATTTTCTTCAAAATTATTGTCCTAGTTTAAATGATTTTTATATGGGAATTAATTATGGTATCTAACTGTTAGACACCAACAGTTAAGGGGCTATGGAGTTTTCAAAATTCTAACCAGACATGCTTTGCCGCCCTAAATTATTGGGTTTTTGTGAGCCACCTGTATCTCTTTTATTTTTTATTTAAAATAATAAATTTTATTATGGAAAATTTCAAATATATGCAAAATTAAAGATAATTTTATCATAAAACCTTATGTACCAAAAACCAGCTTAAGTAATTATCAACTCTTCACAATTTAGTTCATCAATTCTGGCAAACTTCTCCCATCTTTTTTATATATTTTGGGGTAAAACCACACATGTAATATTTGATTCTCAAGTACTTCATTATGTATATTTTAAAATATACTTATTTTGTCAAGCAGAGGTGGCTCACACTTAGAATTCTCGGGTTCTGGGAGCATAGGGCAGGAGGGTCACTTGAGCCATGAGTTTGAGACCAGCCTGGGAAGCATAGTGAGACCTTGCACCTGTAGTCCCAACTACTTGAGAGGCTGAGGCCAGAGGATTGCTTTAGCTTAGGAGCTTGGGGCTGTAGTGAGCGATGATCAGGCCACTGCACTCTAGCCTGGACAACAGAGTGAAACCCTCTTTCAGTAAATAAATAAACTTGTTTTTATATTACCTAACCATGTATGTCACAGAAAACTAACATTAATTCCTTAATGACATCAAACATCGAGTAAATGCTCAAATTTCCTTGAATGAATTAGGATGTAAATTAGACATTTGGCTGATGTATCAATTGCTGCTGACGATCCACCCAGATTACCCACAACTTCTTCAGAGGGTACCCAAATGTCTAAATCCCATCCCCTTAGTCTTTGGGGACTTTTTCTTGCCACTGGGTTTCTTTACGCTGGCCATTTGGCCAGACCAAGATCCCAAGAAATTAGAGCCCTTCCAAGAATTGTGTGGAAATTTAGTAGATTATCTCTGAAGCACTTTTTAAATGACTCTTTCCCAGTGGTATTTATCTCCATTCACACAATGTAACAAAGAGCTTTACAAACACATTAACTTTCTCTCCTTTTTATCCCACCTCTAACTTTTCTAGCTTTACCTCCCAAATAAAGAACCTGCACTAGAATCCTAATATCAGAATGTGCTTTTGAAGAAATCCAACTAAGGTAGTTGATTTTCAGAGCTCTTTCATGTAAATTTGTAAATTTTTATTTTTCAATCAGGGAATAAAATCTGTGTAGTAAAAATCTCAAAAACCGCTGACCTTAGGCATACCTTCACATATTACACCAATTACACCAATTTACAGCGATATATATATATATATATATATCTTCTAGCACCCTGTAAATTTTTCTCAGCTATTGTCAGGTCAAATATTGCATGTGTCTCATTCTTTCCTTTCCTTGTGAGACTCCAGTTACATGAATTTTCAATCGTGTAACAGTTTCCCACGTCTGTATTTTCCTTTTCTGTTTTTAAAAAAATTGTTATTTTTCACTTAAAGTCAATATACCATTACATATTTTCATGGGGAAAATGGCTTTGAAGTTTGTTACCAAATAATGTTTTCTAAAAATAATAGATTTTCAATAGCCCTCTAATTTAATTGTTTGACAATATTAAGTCCTATACATTAAGGCTGTGATTCAAACATGCTAATCTATTACCTTGAGTCTCTTATGCCTATTAAGAGATTTAAATAGTGAACAGGGAATCTGAGTCAGCAGGCATGTGCTGCAGTCAATGTGAAGAAATTGTTTCATTTTCAGATTTGACTTCATGAAATGCAGAAAATTATTTAAAGTTAGCCAAGAAGAAGAAATGAACCTTTGACAAAAGGGATATTTCTAAGAAAAGTAAAATCCCAGAACAAATTATGATACAGAGTGTGTGGTGGGGTGTTTGTCACTTTTCATTTGACTTGCTCTGCCTTCCACATTAGTTTTTAACCAAACTAAAATGATTTTGGGAAAAAAATTCCCTCAAAGAAAATTTTAATAAAAATTTTAAATAAAATAAAATTTTAATAAAATTTTAAATAAACTAAAAGTGTAGACATCGAGAACAGTGGAATATTTGTACAGGGAAGATTTTCCAAGCTGGTTCTAATGACATTTTATCTGTTACCTTATACATTTTTCTCTCTTTTCTGCCTATTTCAGACTCAAATCCTCCCATATCACTGAATTATATCTGAAAACAATTCTGCTTAAGTACATTTCCTTTCCTTTACCTTCTAAATTCAACAAAATACTATTGTCAAGTTTAAATTCTGAAACGTTCTAAAGTTTGGTAATTTTGCATCATTTTTTTCTACATCGTGATAGTATAGTGTGCTTTAGCTTACTATGAGGCACATGTACTTACTTATGTAAATAAGTAAGTACTACAAATAATGTCACCAAGATATGATATTATGATGAATTTCAGTGAATATGTATCAACTGACATTCTAACATACTGATAGCTCAAGCAATTCTGTTTTTATAAGGCCTTAAAACGTAAGTTAAGTGGAGAAAAGTTTAAGTGGATGTATATATCTTTCACTATCATAGAGAAAGAAGCCAGATTTCTTTGTTTTCATGCTTTTGTGCCAAGGTACAGAAGCCTGTAAGATTACCTGCAGTAGTGTTAGTATAATGTCTCCTGAAATGAGACAACCTCTAAAATAATTAAATATATACAAGAAAATAACTGTTCCTCTTTAAACTTGGTAATTTACAGGAGTTAAGAGTGTTGCTATATAAATTAATTATGAAATCATTTTTTTTCCTCAGGATATTTTATCAAATATATATTTAAAATTTTCTCCTTATATTAATGTACTATTGATAGAGTGCTTTTCTATTTAAATGTGGACTTTATTCTTGGAAAGGAATAAGGGAAGTTAACTTTTATGAAGTGCTTATTATGTGCCAAATACATTTCTATTACAATACTCTCTAACAAGTCTCTCAGGACAAAACTTTAATGTAAATATTGTCTACTTTTCTCAGATGATGAAACCAAGGCTCAATGATTTTAAATAGCATGCTCTAATTTATCAAGCAGAACAAGAATTCAGAAGGCTATCTCTAAAGTTTATGGTTTTTCCGTTCTGCCATAGTGTTTCATTTCATTCATAAGGTTTCAGAAAAAATAATCTGAAGTCAGGCAACTGAAAATTATCTTTGTGTCAATGACAAAGTTTGAATATGACACAATGTAATACCTTGTTCATGGCTCTTAAATTAGCTTTGGAACCAAGTCCAAAGTCAACGACATTTAAATCATTTTCAACAGCACCATGATTGGTATGTAGAATTGATTCAGAACTATTTTTGAGTCACATACTTACATTAAGAAGTGAGGCCAGCTGTGTTACAACGCTATAGGTTTTTGCATAGTATGTCAGCAGATACACTGATTCTAAATTAAAGATCCTTGAGATAAATGAGTGGTACCTGGAGGCCTTTAAAAAAATAAAGTGCTAATTTATCTTGTCTTTCTTGAAAGAATAAGATCCTTCCTAGACACAGTTTAAATACTCACTATATTCAGCACAATCTGTCGGGGAAAAAAAGGGTATCACTCAAAGTTTATTTTCTGCATGGTTCATCAACAGTCATTTGTTTGTTTTTGGTTTATCTTTGTTGTTCACCTTTGGTTCCTGATATTGTTTATTAATAGGTTGGGAAGGGAAGTGGGACTCTTTACTGCTCAGTAACATTATTAAATATTTTTTATGGTTTCTTATGAAGTTGAGGTATAGTAGGTGGTTGAAACTAATGGCTAAAATAAAGTTTGATGGTTTCTCTGTGGATTTCATCAATTCCATGTTTTAATGGCATTAGTACAGATAATTGGGGGGCTGTATAAATATAATCTTTGATTGTGCATTTAAGTCTTAGAGTTTTTAGACCTATCAGACATTATACACATCTTACAACCCACCAATATGTACAGAAGTCATAGAGGAAGGTAAGTTCATGGTTGCAAAATATTAAATAAAAGACAAAAAGAACAGTTTTTTTTCAGGCTCATGAAGATACACTACTGTTTCATTATTGGCATACTAAGTGAAATGTCAACTCATCTCAAGTATAAAAATACCATCACCATTATCACAACTTGGACGCATCTTCTGGCTTCTGCTGTCGTATCCAAACAAACAGTTCTGCCAGTGCTGTCTTAGGGGAGAACACAGAAGCCAGGAAAAAGACAGACTCCATAAACGAAAGACACTGACTGCTCTCATGCTTTTCAGCACCATCTGTGGTCTCTCCATGGTGTAGAAATATGCCCGTGCTGTTTCTTTTGCCAGCTTCCTACTGACCGTCATCAATACGTGATAATACACTTAACAATAATGTTAATGAAGTATATAGAACTTTATTTCTTAATCTCTAGATGCAAATGTTGAACCTTTTATCAAAATGGTTTTAAAATTGAGTGTATTATACTATGTTTTAATAAGTTACTGTTGCTTCAAGTAGTTTGCATGTACGGTATTGTGGAAAGACCTGATGACTTCTTTTGTGTGTGTGTGAGATGGGGTCTCGCTCTGTCGCCAGGCTGCAGTGCAGTGGCGCGATCTCAGCTCCCTGCAACCCCCGCCTCCTGGGTTCAAGCGATTCTCCCGGCCCAGACTGCCGAGTAGCTGGGACCACAGGTGCCTGCCACCACACCTGGTGTAAAAACATCATTTTTGTATTTTTAGGAGATACAGGGTTTCACCCTTTTAGCCACCAGGGTGGTCTTGGTCTCCTGACCTCGGGATCTGCCGGCCTCAGCCTCCCGAAGTGCTGGGATTGCAGATGTGAGCCACCGCACCTGGGCTGAAGCCCTGCTGTCTTCTGTGACTGATGGGACAAACTTAACTCGTAGTAGATTTGATCTTACTCTGCTATTAGCATTTTCTTCTATGTAATTCAATGAACAAATATGTTTCAAGATTATAAATCCAAGTAGTATTGGAAGGCGTGCTTTCGTTCACTTCTTGCTCTCCTTTTCTTTTCTTCTTTTTCTTGTGCTTTTTTTAAAAAAATCATACAAATAGAATACTTAAGGAAAATAAGTGCAAAGAAAAGCTTATACTCTATTTTTTGTGAAGAATGAAGTATTTGTAAGATAAAGAGCTGTTTTCCTCTTTTATCTGAAAGCTTGGTTTCTGCAGGTGACACTGCCCTTCTCTCTCTTCCACTTCAGTGTCACATCACAGATCCGCGCTGTTGCGTGAGGATTATTTGGCATTTTACTTTTTTCCCACATTCATTCGTTTCACGTGATCTCATTCTAGGTTATCAAAATTGAATTATTAACATTATCAGTCTGTTTTTTTTAAACAATAAGCATGGTGGTTTGAAGACCTTGCAAAAGGAGTTTCTTTTTTCCTTCCGAGAGAAAAGAAAAACACTATCCAGATTATAAAACTCAGTATATGGTCTACAGGGCCATATACTGAGAGAGAACATACAAGTTGAATTAGCAAGATCTTGAAAATAAAAGAATAAGAGGAAAAATGATGTAAAAATATCATTGCTTGCTTATTATGGAAATTATTTCAGGGTCCATAAAATACTGTATGTAATATGAAGAAAGCATAGTTTATCTGAGGACACATTCTTTTTTTACCTGAAGAAAAGCAAAATGTCCTTCACCTAAAAATATCTGTGTACCTAAAGTTTGCCAATTGTTGAATGCATTTTTCTTGAAACTCAAGAAATGAAAAGTAAAAAGATTTATGTTTCAAATGGCAATTTCAACTTATTTTTCTTTTGGTAGGGTTTTCCATCTCCTTTAACATGGATACGAAGTAATATTTACATTTGGATATGAGAAAAAAGAGCCAAAACTTTAATATATTTGAATTTATCAGCACTTAAACAAAGGGGCAGATATAGCTTTCATGGAACTTGAAGCTCATACATTTCAGAGGCTCTCTTTAAGAAAAACAAAATAACACATGGAGATCAAATTATATTCTGCTCACGGTGGCTTATGCCTGTAATCCCAGCACTTTTGGAGGCCGAGGTGGGTGGATCACCTGAGGTAGGGAGTTCAAGACCAGCCTGACCAATATGGAGAAAACCGATCTCTACTAAAAATACTAAATTAGCTGGGCATGGTGGTGCTTGCCTGTAATCCCAGCAACTCAGGAGGGTGAGGCGGGAGAATCCCTTGAACCCGAGAGGTGAAGTTTGCAGTGAGCTGAGATCATGCCGTTTGACTCCAGCCTGAGCAACAAAAGCAAAACACCACATCAAAAATATAAATATATATATATAAATATATATTTTTGATGTGGAGTTTTACTGTTTATTCTCTCTATCAAACATATATTCCCTCTTGACTATATATATATATATATATATATATATATACACACATATAGTCAAGACTACACACACACACACACATTTATATATATATATATATATATATATAGGGAATATATATATATTTAGTCAAAATATATATATAGGGAATATATATATATTTAGTCAAAATATATATATATATGGTCAAAAGGGAATATATATATTTAGTCAAAAGGGAAGATATTACATATCTTCCCTTTTGACTAAATATATATATATATCTATCTATATATAGATATATATCTGTATATATATGTCTTTATATATGTGTGTGTATATATATTTATATATATATACATATAAATGTGTATATATATGTGTGTGTGTATATATATTTATATATGGTCATGTGTGTGTGTGTGTGTGTGTGTATACATGGTCAAAAGATAATATATGTTTAAAAAAGAGAATAAACAGTAAAAAGAAAAGAAGACAACCCAAGCATTACAAAATTCGAAAGTACATGTATATAATTACATATAGCTCTCTAAAACATTTTATTTTATCCTTTACTACATATACTTTGGTTGCCTCTTTTTGTAAATCATTGTTTTAAAATAAAAGGCCAGGCATGGTGGCTCATGCCTGTAATCTCAGGACTTTGGGGGACTAAAGCAGGAGGATTCCTTTAGGCCAGGAATTCAAGACCCTGTTGCTATAAAAACATACAGTAAAATAAAATAGCCTGGCATGGTGGAATGCACCTGTAGTCCCAGCTCCTTTTGAGGCTAAGATAGGAGGATCTTTTGAGCCCAGGAGGTTGAGGTTGTAGTAAGCTAAGATCTCGCCACTGCAGTCTAGGCTGGATGACACATTGAGATACTGTGTCAAGAAAAATAAATAATAAAATAAAGAAATAAAATAAAATTTATTGTGAAGAGAGTTTTAAAAATCCATTACTTTTGGCATTATAAATTATGCTATTTATTGTTGTTAGCTGAAATTATTAAGACATAAAAATATAAACCTAAAAGTACTTGATGTTTGTAGGAGTACTAAGTATTTATTTCCTAGCAATGCGTAAGACAAATGCATGGTGTGCTTTTATACAGAGATGCTGAATTACTGTGTACATTCCTAACGGGAGAGGATTTCTGTTTTGACTAGGTGTCTATAAGTACTAAATACTCTACATAAGATGTTACATGTCTGTTGAGTGGCAGAATATTCTACAAAATAGCTAAGATTTCAAACAGTGGTTCTTGTGTATTCTCCACCTACTTCTGGTTCAGGTGAACTGTGAGCTCACTTCTCCAAAATTCTAATTTAATGCATCACATATTCATCCACTATCTCTTGAGTTTCTTGATTACTCTGAATAACAATCTTTTGGCACATCACTAATTTCCTCAACAAATTACTACCTTTCCACTTTCCTTTATCTGTTTCATATCCTTATTCATCTTTAACTAGCTTTAATGCCACAGTAAATCTTCTAAATTATTCTTTTTCATATGACCTTGAGTCATTTGCTCATTCTTTGCTTTGCTATATTCAATTGAAGAAATGTTTCCAAGTTTACATCTGCTAATTCCTCATCTACCCTTTTAGCTGAACTTGGCTAGAAAACAGATAATCAGCATCATTCATCTTTCATCTTTCTTTAAATTCTGACCTGGGATGCCAGGAATACCAGTATGATGCCAGACAATTATATTCTGCTTCCTTAGGCTTTTACTCTTTCTGTGTAATAGAGAACCGTTTTCCAACTTCTTTCTCCTTGAAATACCAGCACTTCAGTCTCTGTGGATGCCTTTATTTTCTATACTGAAGAAGATTGAAATAATTGATTGAAATGATTCCCAAATTCTCACAGCATTATTTATCTACCTAATGACATTTATACCTACATCCCTTCCTCGCTTCCTATGACTTTGGAGATGAATGTTCCTGTGTAATCTACATGTCTCTACTTGTGTAATATACAGACATGTCTCTCACCAAATCAATGACATTGCTTCAAATGCTTTTCTTTCCTCTTACAAGTCTGTGTGTGTTTTGCTCTGTAATGCAGCATTCCTATTAACTATCATTTCCTCCTGCATAATATCACCAATTTTTGACTCTGTTTCCCCCCTACCTTTTTTTTTTGTTTTGCTACAAAACTTCTTATAAATATGTCAACAATGTCTTCAATTTCCTTCTTTCCATTATCTTAATCCCATTTTTATCACTTTTTTTGTCTCCACAATTCCACAGAAGCCACTCTCATAAATGTCACCTATAACCTACATGCCATTAAATCTAATGGCAATGTTCAGTTCTCATCTTACATGACCTATCAACAATATTTGACAGATTTTCTCATTCTCTGTTTTTGATTCACTTCCTGTCCTGGACTTTATGTGGTGTTGATTTTTTAAATTTCACCCCACAGTCTATACCCCCCACAAAGGAAGTGGTCCTTTAAACATGTAAGTCAGACCCAGTCACTCCTTTGGTCCAATCTGTACAGCTTCTGCTTTAACTCAAAGTAAAAAGCAAATTTCTTACATTGGTCTTGAAAGCCTAATGTGAAAACCCACACCTTTAACTTTTACCCTTATATCCTATTGTTCTCTCTTTTCTCCCTATCTCAGCTACCCTGGTCAACGTAAAGTTCCTGAAGTATTCCAGGCAGCAAACATAAAGCCTTTTTTTTTTTTTTTAAATGGTTACCTCCTGGAACTCCTCATTGCCTAACTTTCTCAGTTTTTTAAGGTATATTCTCAAATGTCATCTCAATTAGTCCTACCATCAACATCATATTTAATATCAAGATTTCAGTCCACCTTAACATAGCACACAGTCACCTTTATTCCACTCAATCTTCCATAGAATCCATTACTTCAAATACACTATACTTACTTACTCATTATAATTTTCTATAATATTTATTATAAGTTTACTGTTATTTTCCAGCATACCCTCACTAACTCTAATATAAGCTTCACAGGAGTAAAATTTATTGTCTACTTTGAATCCCGAGAACATTTAAGAGAGTTGGTATATAGTGTATGACTTAAAAATGTTTTTGTTGAATTACTGTAATTGTTAGGAGTTTCCATTTTTTTTGAAGACCAATCTATACATTCAGTATTGGTTTTTTGCATTTTTCAAGTAAAATTTTGTATGCCTGTAGTCATATTGTATGTCATATGACTTTAAATGTCATTGATCAATAAAAAAAAATAGTGCTAAGGCAAAAGAGGAGAATCAAATTATTTTCATCATCCAATGAGTAGAGTCAACTTTAAGAGACCCAAACAGCATATGATGCTAGTCAATTATTCTGTGAGTCTTAATCATAGAAGTTGAAGAATATATAACTCATAATTTTTTTACTTTGAGAGTGAGACTTTAAGTAAATGATAGTGATAGATGTTGAACTATTTATTAACTGACATGTTCTTTGTTTATTGAGAAGATAGCTATCTAAATCAATATTGATATGCACATTTTACTTATTTGCATCAGTCTACCAAATCAGAAACTTTTGAGATTTACAGAACATTCTTACCATTTATAAGTATGGTTTCTTCAACTTATACCTTGATTAATAAAACCAATGAAAGGTTTGAAGATGCTTGCATTTTGAGTACTCTCTTGCCATATAAGTGACTTGTTATAAATAAATTAAACTTAGACACTTCTGGCATGAATTTGTATTTTGTCTACTTGTAGAGGGTGGTGTTGTGATTGGCAATGCATTTTTATAAAAATTGATATATTTATTTATATTATTATAGATATGCCATGTATGTTCCCTTATGTTTCTTTGGCATAGAACATTACTTTTGTTTTCATCTTTTACTGCTTGAAAGCCAGAAAACTATAGCTCGTAATATGTATTATATGGAGAGCTGTAAGGCCAGTGGACATTTAGGTAAGATGGTGTTTTATATTTATTATTATTCATCTTTCCAAACAGACTTACTAAACCTTTATCAGTAAGCTTTGAAGATGATGTTTCAAATTTCCATCATGTTTTATGTGCGGCTATTTGAACTATAATATATATAATCAAGGTTACATGGATAGACTGCACATTTGTTTTTGGCTTGGCATAACATCTTACTGTACTAATTTTCTTCAGTAAAATATAAGTGTACTTAGATTCATTTTGGACTTTCTCAGTGATTGTATGTTTTTACAGTTCTGGTTGAAATTAAGATAGATTAGAATTACTCAGAACAGTAATGATTTGCAAACATTTTTCTTCTCTAAATACATAATTTTATACCCATAATCTATCTGTATCTAAGTAGATATCCTTTCTTAATTTGGACACCATTTTCAGATTCTTAAATATCTGGTTCGTAGAGTCATCAAGACAAAATAGTGAATAAAATGATTCTTCTTTTATATAATCTAAGTTCTAAAAATCAATAAGTAATAATATAAATAAATTTATTAGTATAGAAAGTTTTAGCAGTAGATAATTTTCTATTTCCATTTGTGTGAAATTTTCAATTGTCTAGGAATACTTTTACTTCTTTCTATTAGTTTTCAGAGGAAAACATACAAATAGAATTTTGGAAGCAAGAGAAATACAGCAAATGTCAAGATTCACCATTATTATTACATATATGTATCATGAGACTCCACATTTGAAGTGACTAATTAATGACAAGAAGTAACTATGTAGAGAGAGAAGTGTAAGAAGGCAACAGAAGTGTTGCAAGCTGCACTGTCTTCCAGCCGGGACTGCATAGAAAAAAAATAAAACAAAAGTTTTGCTGGACAGTGGAACAGTGCTGGTACAATATAATATATTCCATTCTATAAATATTAAGATATCTACAGTTTCATAAAATATTTCTATTCTATAAGAGTACTCAGTCAACCATATATAGTCACTTCCAGCTAACTTTAGGGTCTAGACATAAGTAAAATGACAAATCAAGTTCTGAAAATGTACTGAATTATTTTAAAATTGCCCCAACCACATATTTATTCATCCACCAAGAAATAAGAACATAGTGGTTTGTTATTTTTTCAAATTTTATTTTATTTTTTCAGCTTCTATCGTAATTTCAGGGGAACATATGGAGATGTGTTACATGGGGAAAGTGTGGCCACTGAAGTTTGTTGCAGAAATAATCCAGTTACTCAGCTAGTGAGCGTAGTACCCAGGAAGTAATTATTCAGCCCTTGCCCCACTCCCACTCTCCACTCTTTTAGTCCCCAGTCCCAATTGTTCCCATCTTTATGTCCACATGTACTCATCATTTAGCACCCGTTTGTAAGTGAGAATTTGCAGTATTTGGTTTTCTGTTCCCATTAATTTGCTTAGGTTGATGGAAGCCTCTTAAAACACACACACACACACACACACACACACACACACACACACACACACACATAAAAACTAAAACTATTTAGGGTTTATGTGGCAACACATCAAGCACCCAGGTATCAACTCTTGCAAAATATGCATTTGACAGCATGAATTACATCCATAGCATTTTGGCAACATACATCACAATTATGTGGCAAGTAAAACTAATGCTGCTCTTCCTGGTCCCTGTTGGTTTAATCCAAAAGATTTAAAAATAGCCAAAGTTCTGCAAATTTTGGAAGGAACATTGGCCCACCAAAAACCTTAAGAAATATATGCTAGTGTGTAGATGTAACAGAGTTGATGGACCTGATCCAGAGTCTACGAAGTATCTCTTAGGAGGAAATAGTGCACAATTGTAGAAAATAAGCAGATGATTTCCGATTGGAACTATATTACACACTATATATGTTCCAGAACCTGCTTTGAGAAATCCTAGACTTATAAAACAATCACCTCAACTCTATGATTTGCAGAGGAGGAAGGCTGGACACTTCAGCAATCTATATGTAGCATGAGACCATGGAAATAAGAACACAATGTGAAGAATAATAATCCCTCTGGCACAGGTGTGTCACCAAAGTTCAGACTCTCTTGCAGTATGCAAAATCAAAGAATGAAACACCACAACTAGAAGAGCAATGAAAAAGGAAATATAAGTTAAATATGAACAGAGTCTTTGTAGATAATAGATTGATCGATGCTCCTGAATGGAAGACCAGAATTATAAAAAGACATGTAACTGATACAAACAATATTAGGCTGAAAAAACGAATCTTTGACAGCAGATCTAAACACTTAACATATAGCAAATCAAATTATTATTATTATTATTTTTAAATGATTAACTCCTAAACCAGATCTTAAAAATCTGAAAATGGTGTCCAAATTAAGAAAGGATATCTAATAAAGTATAGATAGGTTATGGGTATAAAATTACATATTCAGAGAGGAAAAATCTTAATAATTCATAAAATTGTTGAATGTCATGGATGTCACCACCACCATCTGGAAAAACTGGTTGAACTGTAAAGGAAGAAATAACTGGGTGACATTACATTTCATCATATTAAATGCAATGAGTTGATTTCTACAAAATATTGAGTAAACTGAGTAAAAGGATAGCTTTACTTTAATCAAGCTCCAGAATAAGGGGACACAATTTTGAAAAAACATTGTTGTAGCAGAAGATACAAGGGCCTGTATAAAACAATGTTTGCAGAAAATACTAAAGGAAAGAAGCATAACCTGGACATGACCTTCTGCTCCTGAAGGTAAATGCCTCTCCATACCCAGGGTGAGGAGGGACTTGCTTCAAATGACTTGGAATGTTGAATGCTCCCTGAGTGTATCCAGCTGTCTGTTGAGTCCTCCACAATCTGCTAGTGCAGGGTGGATGCTTTCTCCCAGAACCTTCCCATTTGCTGCTTCTCCTGCGTTTTCTCCCAGGCCTCCTGGGCCAGGATCCGCTTGTCTCGGCTGTGTGGCTTCTCTTCCTTGTTGTTTTTGCTCATCCTCACCATCTCCGAGAGTTTCACCCCACCTTTGTCTTTCTTTTCTCTTCTGCTTGGTCACACTTAGCTCTGCAATGTCTTTTGATTTCAGGAGTGCCTTTGGATCTGCTTGTGGGCTACCATGGAACCTCCTGCAGTTTGGCAGGGAGATTTCAAAGGAGTGTTGACATTAGAAATAGATTTGATGAAATTCAGGATTCATTCAATACATCTGTGCAAATACAAATATAATAATATGGCTAAATGCATAAAGTGCATTCCTTTGTGTGAACAGGAAGCAAAGAATTGCACTGAAGTTATTAAGTATTTTGAGAAAAATTGGATCAAAGCAAGAATGTATGCTTGCTAGTGTGAGAGGTTCTATTCACAGTAAGGAAGCAAGGAGAAAAATAACAACTATTGGAAGAAAAGTTAAACTATGTGGAAATATATACTTGTCTAACTGAAAAACTCAAGGAAATCAACTGAAAATTATTCTTAGAACCAATAATAGAGTCTAGTAAAATGAGAGAGCTTCAAACTGCATGGGGAAAAAAATCAGCATTCTGTAAACAAATGAGAATGTGATCTTGAAAAAATAAATGCTACTATAAAGCACTTATATTTTTCAAAGTTTTATTTAGTTTGAACATTTATGGTTAAAAGTGATTCATAAATGGTATATAAATAAATAATAACAAAACACTTATGATATCATGTGTAGCACAAAATAACAATTGCTTTGCTTTCCTCAGTGAAGTAGAAATCAAGTTTACCAGGAGACAGTGATAAAGGGGTCGGGAGTGGAGTATAGGTAATTTGAGAAGAAGCAAGAAAACAATATATCTTCTGGGAGAGAGGAGAAATAATAGACGGGTAACACACACTGTTCTTCCCAAGCAGTATTGGGGAGGCTTTGCAGTCAGCACATTTTTATTTGGTTAATTTTGGTTTTATTTTGTTTCCCTAGCCAGATTCAGTTTCATGGTGCAGATATGGAAAAAGTAGAAATTTCAAGTTATAAAGGTTGCATTAGCACAAAGTAAGGGTAACAAGAAAAAGAGGGCAAAAATTTGAGAGTTTATACAGGAAAGTGGCAAGAATGGTTGTAAAAATTTAAGATGTTAAGAGTATATGGGGGTGAGGGTGGGGAGATGAGAGGATGTAAGAAGTTTGTGTAAGATTTACATCTTGGTGGCACTGAAGGATTATTGCAGCCAGAGATCCAGATTACCTGAGCTATTAGAAACAGGAGAAAAATTGAGATGCTGGGATCATGACAAGTTACCTTGGACACAAATTCCATGAGAATGGCCTTGGCAGGGAAGGAAGGGCAGCTACATGTTGGGAGACCCCATTATTGTAGAAGAAAGGGTTGAAGAACTTATAGTGCAGGATGTTAGGAGATCCTCAAATGTGGATATTAAAATCACGAAAAAATTACTAAAAGAGTCATATTTTGAAGAGAATCACAAAGAATCAGAACTGAAATAATCAAAGGCAGATGAGAAGCCTCCTGGGAATGTGATAGACCACTGCATCAAAGAGAGACAATGAGGGTTGGTGAGGAAACCAGCCCCTCTTTAATTATTACTATTTTATGTCGTTAAGTCTGAAAACTAAAAATCTCCACTCACAAAAAGTTCCCTTATGTTTTAAATACCCTGGACAAGACTTTTGACCTCTTTGTGGATTTTTAATGTCTGATTTCCCTGGATGCATATAAGTAATTCCTTTCTAGATCTTAAATGCTTTTTGTTTCAAGGCAAATATCATGCATATCAATGATGCTTTTGAATATTCTTATTGAAGTTGCCAGCTGATGGCACCCAAGTCCACCCTCCAGTCTCTCCACCTCACTACCTGCCACAGTGTCTCATCTTTCCTTTCAAGTCGCTGGATACCCATACCCTGGAGACCACAGGGAAATCACAGAAACGGTCTTGGCAGGGGCAGCAAGAGCAGCTACTACATTAGGAGACACAGTAAAAGGTGGCCAGGATGGACATGATGCTAATGGTTTTTGGAAAAAAAGTGAGGTACAGAGTCACAGGGAGATTGGAATGCCAAAGCTTTCTTTGGTGCCTGAAAGGAGCATGGACAACAGAACATAATTAAATATATCCTGATATCCTTAAAGAAGACAGAACTGGAGAGGCTATGATTGTGTGGGGAAGCAGGAGAGAAAGGACTGCCAGAAGCAGATGTCGTGGGGCTCCCCCTTGACTTCTGATAGGGTCTTGCAGAAGGGCAGCATTACTTCAAGTGCCTTATTGAGTGTCCTGCTGAGTGTGATTCCTCAGGCTTCTATTCCACGCTCAACACTGCCCATTCTGGTGATGAGCTGCATGACAGCTTCTTTTTTCTACACATTCTAGCACTCATTTAACTGACTTCAATAATTTAATGAAGTTCAATTAAATTATCTGGTGTTTGTAAAGATGTCTTTATTATTTAGGATCATCTAAACAGCTATGATAAATAGACCTCAAAATCAGAAAGTTCATAAAAAGCAGAAAGCTGTTTCTCCTATGCCAGGTTGGGTGTTGCTGGTTGAGGGAGGCTTTTTCCACCCCCTATTTCAGGACCCAGGTCCATGGTGTTTCCTGCCATCTTAAAGAGATTGCTTCTTAAAACTACACATCTACAACTATGTGATTATTGACAAATCTGACATAAACAAGCAATGGGGAAAGGACTCCCTATTCAATAAATGGTCCTGGGAGAACTGGCTAGCGATATGCAGAAAATTGAAACTGGATATCTTTCTTACATCTTATACAAAAATTAACTCATGGATTAAAGACTTAAGTGTGAAATCCAAAACTATGAAAACCCTACAAGAATATGTAAGCAATACAATTTAGGACATAGGCATGGGCAAAGATTTTATGATGAAATCACCAAAAGCAATTACAACAAAAGCAAAAATGGGCAAATGGGATCTAATTAAACTAAGAAGCCTCTGCTCAGCAAAAGAAATCATCATCAGAGTGAACAGACAGCCTACAGAATGGGATAATTTTTTTGTAATCTATCCATCTAAGTGTCTAATATCCAGAATCTACAAGAAACTTAAGCAAATTTACAAGAAAACAATCTCATTAAAAAATAAGCAAAGAGTATGAATAGACACCTCTCAAAAATACATTCATATAAGAAAAAGCTCAACATCACTGATCTTTAGAGAAATGCAAATCAAAACCATAATGAGATACTATCTCATGCCAGTCAGAATGATGATTATTAACAATCAAGAAACAACAAATGTTGGTGAAGTTGTGGAGAAATACAAATGTTTTTACATTGTTGATGGGAATGTAAATTAGTTCAACTATTGTGGAAGACAGAGTGGCAGTTCCTCAAAGATTTAGAAACGGACATACCACTTGATCCAGCAATATCATAACTGATTATATATCCAAAGGAATGTAAATCATTCTATTGCAAATATACTTGCACATGGATGTTCATTGCAGCACTCTTCACAATAGTAAAGACGTGGAATCAACACAAATGCCCATCAATAATAGACTGGATAAAGAAAATGTGGTATATATGCACCACAAAATACTATGCAGCCACAAAAAGGAACAAGATCATGTCCTTTGCAGGAACCTGGTTGAAGGTGGAAGGAATTACCCTCAGCAAACTGATGCAGGAATAGAAAACCAAACACTGCATGTTGTCTCTTACAAGTGGGAACTGAACAGTGAGAACACATGGATGGCAGCAGGGGAGAAGCACTTCGGGGGCCTGTTGTGGGTGGGTGAGTGAGGAGAGAGTGTTAGAGAAAAGAGCTAATGCATGCTGGGTTTAATTCTTAGGTAATGGGTTACTAGGTGCAGCAAACCACCATGGCACAGGTTTACCTGTGTAGCAAACCTGCACGTCCTACATTCAGCCATACTAAAAATATGGAGATCATTGTAATATGTTTATAGTAAAATATTTTCAAAATATCTGAACATAAAATGAAGCTAAACTTATTTTGCTGAACATTTAATTTTTTAAAGTTATTTTCTTAGACACCACCAAGGCCATACTAAAAATGTCTACTTATAGTTTTATTTCTGATTTTAATTAAACTAGAATTAGCAGGTAATTATTTAGTATGCTGTCTTTTTGAAAATTTTGACCAATAATTTGCGTAAGACTCCATTATTTTTTCCATAATCTGATGCTATCCATTTTCAGTTAAGATTAACTTCTTTTTTTGTTCACATATCTTGATGTAAATATTAGTTTAATATAAATATGTAAACAGAGATAATGTAGTTACATCAAATGTTTAGAAGTTACATGGATGTGCATATACAAAATACTAATCAAAAGAAAATACACAGAGGAGCAAAAAATTGTATAGAAGCTAAACTTATTTGGATTTTATCTCAGGATAAATCTCTGAACAATCTAAGTTTGATAAAGCTTTCAGTCTTCTCAGACGATTTCTGAGTTGAGGTACAAAATCACTGAGCTTGGGAACTATTAAAAACATTAAAAGTCACAATATGATTTAAAGTAAAAAATAGTTTATAAACTCATCCCACAAAATAACTGTTAGGTTTTGAGTAATTTTAAGCATTATTCAAGCTTCAGCTACCAGCAGAAGATTCCCCATGCTACTAAAAGGCATTGGAGAATTTTGCTAAGATTCTTAATATTTATTTTAGATTTGCTTTTGTTATTCTGAGAAGATATTTTTGTATAAAATAATTTAATAGTACTGACTTACTTTTTGTGACAAAACATACTTCAACATATATGTGCTTTTTAAAGGAAATTAATTTCAAACCCAATATGTTTTTCAAAATTTCAAAACTTTTCACTTAGCATTGAAGGACCATGGAAGAATTGTCTCAACAGAAGAGAGGTAGGTGATATTCTCCATTAAATAGTTTTTATTCAATACCCAGTTTTCTGTCCTGTTTCAAGAATCCTTTCTTGAAAGCCTTTCTCAAATTTTTATTACTTTTTCAAAAATGAGACTCTCTAAAAGTGGCTACATTTTAAGTCACACTTCAGCAGAGGAGACATTTATTAAAGTGTGAGCAGTTTCTCTGAAGAAAGCCCTGGACTCAATCAAATCATTTTTGTGATCCCACTGGATGGATACTTAGAGATGACAGCTGGATGGAGTAGGTCAAATAGTTTTAAACATGTTATAAATATCTCTAAGTAAATCATTGATGAGAGCCTTATAAAAAAATGAATGCGTTGCTATTGGCTACGTACCATTTTCTTTATTAAGTATAATATAAATGTTCGGGGTACTGTAGTTTCCTTAATGTTTAGCCTAATTCCCTAGCTAAGGAAACATGACAAATTGCAGTTTGAGATTTTGAAAACACTGTGATATCTGCATTTTCCTCTGACTGTGAAGGACGTACTAAAATAGTTACATTTTTTTAATGCTGATTAAAAGTCATTTTATTTCAATTAAAGATATAATCAATATTGAATATACACAGTAATAATGATTGCTATCATATACCGAGCTCTTACCGCATACCAGGCACATGTTAAGCACTGTTATCTTTGATGCTTCTTAACAGCTTTGTGAGGTATTATCACCAATTTACAAATGAGGAAATTAAGCCAAGATAGGTACATTTTTAAGAAAGAGCAAAAAGTAATTTAGCACTTAAGTGATTTTGTTTTTTCTAATTCACGGGTTTGGAAAGTTGGAAGAATAAAATCAAAATCATTGTTAGTCATCTTGTTTAACAGTTACCTAAACAAAATTGTTTACCTTGAGTCTTAATCTTCATGTCCTGTTACACATAGCAAAGTCAATAACTCATAAATATTTCACATTATTTGATATTCACTCCTCAAAATCTTAACTCTGAATATTCCTTTTTAGAAATAAATGTAATGGCCAGGTGCAGTGACTTATTCCAGTATATTCAGCACTTTGGGAGGCCGAGGTGGGCGGATAATTTGAGGTCAGGAGTTTGAGACCAGCCTGGCTGTTATGGTGAAACCCCATCTCTCCAAAAAGTACAAAAATTAGCCGACCGTGGTGGCATGAACCTGTAATCACAGCTACTGGCAAGGCTAAGGCAGGAGTAGCGCTTAAAACTGGGAGGCTGAGGTTGTGTGAGTGGAGATTGCTCCACTGCACTCCATCCTGGGTAACAGTGTGAGACTCTGTCTCTAGGAAAAAAATTAAAAAATAAAAAAATAAATGTAACAACCCTGCCCGTGTATCCACTGAATCAAAAAAACAAGAAAAAATTAGTTCAAAAAAGTGGCCTAAACCTTTGAAAACAAGGGGAGCATTTTTTTGGTAGAACTATTAAAATGCTGTACTAAATCAATTGAATAATGTAAAGATAATAGCATATTGCTACTATCATTTGTTACTCTAATTGTTCTACATTTACGGAGTTCTGCCCTGGGTAGTATTAATAGCAGTTGTTAACCATTGTCATTTATCAGCCACTTTATTACAGTTCAAAATGGAATTGTAATTGAAACACCTGAACAAGTTAAAACTGACAATAAACCCACAGTCAGATAGGATTTGCTTAATGAACTTGATGAAATAAAATTTTAATTGTTGTCAAGCATTTGTAGAATATATTGCCCAAAAGTTTTAAATTTTATAATTAACACATAACAATTCTAGGGGGTGAGTTCACATGAAGAAGCAAGAGGCAAGTGAAAATTAAGCATATCATTATTCTTTAGATTATGGAAGTAGTAATGATTTTAGTTTTCTTGGATTTTTTAACACTTTTTTTTCTTCCTCTCTGAATCTCTCTGCTGCCTGTGAGATATAAAATATAGGGCAAGAGTACGTTTTGCTTAACCCAAAATATATTATTCTCTTGTCACCACACCTGAATTTTTATGCTAATAAATCACATCCAAATCACTGGATGATGTATTACATATATTTTACCACATGCCACATTTACATTTATTAATGTATGTGGACTTCAGTTTCCTTATAAATAAAACAACAGGGGCTATTTATTATGTTGTTGTGAGAATTAAAGCAGATAGTAAGCATGTAATCCATGTTAATTGTTATTAGTTTTTTAATTTCATAGTATCTCTTAAACTCACTGAATTATTAATATTAAATTGGAGTATGCATTTTCAGAATGATTGGCAAGAAACTAATTAATTAACTAGGTTAGGTTTTATGTTAGGTAACTGGTGACCAAGCAGGACTGAGAGATAAATTGTGAATCTAAATATTTTTATCTTTAGAGTATAAAATATTAGGTTTGTTCATATGCAGCATTGCAAAATTGCTCCTGGTTAACCAGATAGAAAGTGAAGTTTATAAGCAGTTGAAGTGGCTGTGAGACAAAAATGTCTGAAAAAATGTAAATACTGAAAGTTAAAAGTAATTCACCCATCCATCCATTCATCCATGCATTCATTCATTCATTATTTAGCAATGCCCTCTACCTTCTTCTTGTGAAACAAAAACTCAGCTTACCTTAATAATAAGAGAAACATACGTTTTCTTGGGGAAGAACGATAAAACAGATAAATACTTAGATTTGGGATTATGTTTCTTAAGTACCCCTCTGAATTCTCTATAATCTAGAAAAAAGAGGCTTTCTTAGAAGGCTGTACTTAATATGTCACTTTTAATTTGGTTTACAAAATTAAATTATGCAAAGTATACCTCTTGATCGAAATACATCTGTATCCTAGCTCCATCTCCTATGGCCGGTGGCAAATGCTGAGGGCTGGTGCAACAGTGGACTTTCCATCTCAGTCATTTAGGAGATTCTTTCCATCTCTGATGTTGTCTGCATATGTATTACTTTTTAGTCTTAAACATGTGTCTGGGGTGCATTCATGTCAACACAACATTTATTTGTAATGTGTTGTATGACTGCATATTTATGTATGATATTGCATAACGTAGTTTTTTGAAGCACTCCCATAGAGACAGAAACTAAATCTGCTCCCACATTTTTGGTTGCTACTGATTATTATCTTTAAATATACACCTTTGAGTTTAGATGCAAACATTTCTGTAGGATAGACTTTCAGAAGCAGAAATGCTGATTTCAAAGGTACTTATATTTTAATTTCAACAGATACAACTATATTCTGTTAAAAAATTATTAGCATTTCACAGTCCCACAAAAGCATATCACTGCTCATCTCACTAACAAAGATATTGTTATTTTAATATTTGCCAATCCAATAAATGGAAAATGAGTTTAATAGATGCTTAATTTGTGCTTTTGTAATTATCAATGGTGTTAAGCTTTTGTTCATATTTGTTGATTATTTTATTTAATCTTTCATGAATACCATTACAATCCTATCCTGTATTTTATTGTGCTTTTCTTGTTCTTTTCTTGATATTTAGTACCTTTCTATGTTGTTAGAAATATTATGAAAATATTTTTCTTTGTAAGTCAACAATTATTTCATGATTTTTATTTTCATCCATTTAAAGCTTCTCAGTTTAGTTATTTAATTTAATTCATCGAAAGTTATGCTTCTGGTTGCTGAAGACAGCAAATTATCAGTCAATTGTGGCAGATTTGATGATCAAATAGTTTATTTTTCACCAATTAAAACAAAGGACACTTTTTATTATGTGCCAATTCCCATGGATTAAACATTGTGCTGTATCTCTTTATTTAAACATTTATGAATAAAAATGTCTTAATTAGTATAGATTTGTGGTTGTTTTGCAAGTAATAACCCTAATTAATCTGGGTTTTCCAAGTTTTTATAGTTGTTAATGCTCATTATGTATTCCTAGTAAATTTTAGTGTAAACTTATTGAATTAGTGGTTAATTCTTTTGGAAAGAATTGATCTCATCATTTTTTGTATATGTTCAAAAGATTCGGAATTCTCTCTTGAAGTTAGGTTTCTGTGAAAGTAATTGTGGGTGTTGGCATTACTTTCCAGTCACCCAACAGTGTTATCCAACACTAGAACTTATTCAGCCTTATATAACTATGTTTTTCTACCCATTATTCCACCTCTGTTTTTCTTTTTCTTCCCACTACACTTCCCAACCTCTGGTACCCATCTTTCTACTCACTTCCTCCATGAGATCTTTTTTTCAAACTCCCATTTACAAGTGCAAACATACATTTGTCTTTCTGTGCTTCGCTTATTTCACTTAACATAACATCCTCCAGGCTCATCCATGTTGCTACAAGTGACAGAATTATGTTTTTTTATGGTTGAATAATATTCCATTGTATGTTTCTTTATATTCATGTTTACTTTATTCATTTATTTGTTGATGAACACTTAGGTTGATTTCATATCTTGACTATTGTAAATAGTGCTGCAATAAATGTGGACGTGCAGATATCTCTTCATTATACTGATTTCCTTCTTTTTAACATATTTATACATATCCAGTAGTGGGATTGCTGGATCATATGGTAGTTTTATTGTTAGTTTATTGAGGAACCTCCATAATGTTTCTATAATGTCTGGAGAAATTTACATTCCCATTAACAGTGTAAATGGGTTCCTTTTTCCCCACGTCTTTGCTCACATTTATCTTTTTACCTTTTCATAGTAGCCATTTAAGCCAGTAGAACATAATATCTCATTGTTTTGATTTGCATTTCCCTGATTATTAGTGATGTCGAACATTTTTACATGTACGTATTGTCTATTTGTATGTATTCTTTTGAGAAATGTCTAGTTAGGTCACTTTTAAGTTGGACTATTTGTGGGTTTTGTTTTTGGTATTGAGTTGTTCAAGTTCTTTATATATGTTGGTTATTAATCTCTCGTTGGATAGGCAATTTGCAAATATTTTCTTTACTTTGTTGATAGTTTCCTTTGCAGTGCAGCTTTTTAGCTTGATATTATCCCATTTGTCATTTTTTGCTGTTGTTGTCTGTGCTTTTCAAGTCTTACTGAAAGAAAATCTTTGCCCAGAGTAATTCTCTAAAGGATTTTTTCAGTTTTCTTCTAGTAATTTCAGGTCTTACATGTAAGTATATAATTCATTTTGATGTGATTTTTGTGTTTGGTGAGAGATAGGTTCTAGTTTCATTCTTCTGCGTATGAATATCCAGCATTCCCAGTAGCATTTGCTGAAGAGACTGTCTTTCTCCCAATGTACATCTCTTGCTTTTCAATGACACTTTATATTTAATTTCTATGGGTATTTCACAGTTTTTGTGAGGAATGTTGCAAAATACAAAAGAATGATCTGTGCGCTATGGTGCCTCCTTCTCCTTAGATGTCCATTTTCTCATTTGTTGATATTTGCACCTAATTTTATGTCATGTGTTTCCTCTCAACTGTTGGGTGGATTTTGATTGTTTTCTCATCTTTTCATTTGTCTCTGTGTAAATATTGCTTCTATTTGTTTTATACTCCTGCTGCTGATTGCAGGGGAGAAAAATGATATTCTACTAGGTGAGAGAATTTGATTACTTAATATTAGGTATGTTTTGTACTAAAAATATTTATTTGGCCATACATTTTAATTTTTCCTACATTATTTCTTAATAGCCTTATTTTACTTTCAAATGTTTTCTATTATTCTCAATATTGAAGCACATATAATATAAAACTATTTTTCACTTTCTTTAATACTCCTATAAGTACTGCATAGAATTTATTCATTTTTTCAAGAAGATGCACTTCTTTATCTTTAATACTATTTTTAATTTTTTGTGTGTTTTGCACAATTTTTAAAATTATACTTTAAGTTCTGGGATACATGTGCAGAATGTGCAGGTTTGTTACATAGGTATACACGGATCATGGTGGTTTGCTGCATCTATCAACCTGTCATCTACATTAGGTATTTCTCCTAGTACTGTCCCGCCCCTAGCCCTCCACCCCCCACAGGCCCTGGTGTGTGATGTTCCCCCGCCCCTTGTGTCCACCTGTTCTCACTGTTTAACTCCTGCTTATGAGTGAGAACATGCAGTCTTTGGTTTTCTGTTCCTATGTTAGTTTGCTGAGAATGATGGTTTCCAGGTTCATCCTTGCTGAGTTGCTTATCATCTTAAGGAAGTTTTGGGCTGAGACAATGGAGATTTATTTCTAAATATGCAATCATGTTATCTGCAAACACATGACATGAACTCATCCTTCTTTATGGCTCCCTAGTATTCCATGGTGTACATGTGCCACATTTTCTTTGTCCAGTCTATCACTGATGGGCATTTTGGTTGGTTCCAAGTCTTTGCTATTGTGAACAGTGCTGCAATAAACGTACATGTGCATGTGTCTCTACAGTACTATGATTTATAATCCTCTGGGTATATACCTAGTAATAGGATTACTGGGTCAAATGGTATTTCTGCTTCTAGATGCTGGGAGAATTGCCACACTGTTTTCCACAATGGTTGAACTAATTTACATTCCCACCAACAGTGTAAAAGTCTTCCTATTTCTCCACATCCTCTCCAGCATCTGTTGTTTCCTGACTTTTTAATGATGGTCATTCTAACTGGCATAAAACGGTTTCCCATTTTGGTTTTGATTTGCATCTCTCTTATGACCAGTGACAATGAGCTTATTTTCATATGTTTGTTGGCTGTATAAATGTCTTCTTTTGGGAAGTTGTCTGTTCATATTCTTCACCTACTTTTTGATGGTGTTGTTTGTTTAAGTGCCTTGTAGTTTCTGAATATTAGCCCTTTGTCAGATGGATACATTGCAAAAACTTTCTCCCATTCTGTAGTTGCCACTATGATGATAGTTTCTTTTGCTGTGCAGAAGCTCTTTAGTTTTATTAGATCCCATTTGTTAATTTAGGCTTTTGTTGCCCTTGCTTTTGATGTTTTTGTCAAGAAGTCTTTGCCCATGCCTATATGCTTAATGGTATTGCCTATGTTTTCTTCTAGGGTTTATATGGTTTTAAGTCTTATGTTTAAGTCTTTAATCCATTTGAGTTAATTTTTGTATAACATGTTAGGAAGGGGTCCAATTTCAGTTTTCTGCTTATGGCTGGCCAGTTTTCCCAACGCCATTTATTAAATAGGGAATCCTTTCCTGATTGTTTCTTTTTGTCAGGTTTGTCTAAGATCAGATGGTTATAGATGTATAGCATTATTTCTGAGGCCTTTGTTCTGTTCCATTGGTCTATATTTCTGTTTTGGTACCAGTGCCATGCTGTTTTGATTACTGTAGCCTTGTAGTATAGTTTGAAGTCAGGTAGTGTGATGCCTCCAGCTTTCTTCTTTTTTCTTAGAATTGTCATGGCTATATGTGCTCTTCTTTAGTTCTATATGAAATTTAAAGTAGTATTTTTCTAATTCTGTGAAGAAAGTCAATGGTAGCTGATGGTGATAGCATTGAATTTATAAATTACTTTGGGCAGTATGGCCATTTTCACAACATTGATTCTTCCTATCCATGAGCATGGAATGTTTTTCCATTTGTTTGTGTCCTCTTATTTCCTTGAGCAGTGGTTTATAGTTCTCCTTGAAGAGGTCCTTCACATCCCTTGTAAGTTGTATTTCTTTTTTTTTTAAATTTTTTTTTTTTTTTTTTTTAGAAAAAGAGAGAAAAGGAGAAAGAAAGAAACAGCAAAAGAGGAAAAAAAAAGAATGAAAGAGAGAAAGAAAGAGGAAGAGAAAGAGGGAAAGAGAATGGGATTCTTGTTTTATTGCCCAGGCTAGAATGCAGTTCAAAAATGGGTATTAAAAACTTCTTTTATGCCAATAATTGTGCTTAACAATGGAGACAGGAAGGAATAGGGGATGAAAATAACAAATAAG
>PVKP010019264.1:0-42773 GCA_004027715.1 Plecturocebus donacophilus
TGCCAGTTTTTAAAGGGAATGCTTCTAATTTTTGCCCATTCAATATGATATTGGCTGTGGGTTTGTCATAAATAGCTTCTATTGTTTTGAGACACGTTCCATTGATACCTAGTTTATTGAGAGTTTTTAGCACAAAGGGCTGTTGAATTTTGTCAAAGGCCTTCTCTGCATCTATTGAGATAATCATGTGGTTTTTGCCTTTGGTTCTGTTTATGTGGTGAATTACGTTTATAGACTTGCATATGTTGAACCAGCCGTGCATCTCTGGTATGAAGCCTACTTGATCGTGATGGATAAGCTTTTTGATGTGCTGTTTTCCAACTTGGATTCATTCTCCCCATCACATTCAGGTATGCTGATCAAGTGTAGATTAGGTTTTTTCACATAATCCCATAGTTCTTGGAGGCTTTGTTCATTTCTTTTCACTCTTTTTTCTCTAATCTTGCCTTCTCATTTTATTTCATCGATTTGACCGTCTATCTCTGATATCCTTTCTTCTGCTTGATTGATTCAGCTGTTGAAACTTGTGTATGCCTCGCAAAGTTCTCATGCTGTGTTTTTCAGCTCCACCAAGTCATTTATTTTCTTCTCTAAGCTGGTTATTCTAGTCAGCATTTCGTCTAACCTTTTTTCAAGATTCTTAATTTCTTTGCATTGGGTTAGAACACGGTCTTTTAACTCAGAGAAGTTTGTTATTACCCACCTTCTGAAGCCTGCTTCTGTCAATTCATCAGATTCATTCTCTGTCTTTTTTTGTTCCCTTGATGGTAAGGAGTTATGATCCCTGGGAGGAGAAGAGGTGTTCTGTTCTTTGATGGTTTCATCCTTTTTGTGCTGGGTTTTTCCCATTTGCGCGGATTTATCTCCCTTTAATCTTTGAAGTTGTTGATTTCAGGAGGAGTCTCTGAGTGGCCGTTTTTTCCTATTGCGGTCGGAGCTGTATCTTTTTTGGCCTGTAGAGGGCGTTGCTGGGCTCTCTCGGGTTAAAGCAGGTTGTTGGGTGGGTGGTCCCTCCCTGGAGCTTCTTTGCAGGTGAGATTGGCCCCGCCTTCCCAATGGCGTCTCTCCCAGAGCGCCATCTTCCTGGTTGGGGTCTAGCTGGTGTGTTTGCTGCCAAGCTCTCTTGCAAGGGCTTCAGTTTGAGTTCTGTGGAGGTGGGGCCTGCCAGGCCTTACGGTCTGGTTCCTTGCTTTCAACTCTGCCTCCCTCTATGAGACGGTCCGTCCTGCTGGTGTCCAAACTCCCGCCCAGGTCCCTGCTACACCGCCTGGCGGCAGCTGCTGCTCACATTTGCATCGACTACCCACAGCACCCCACCGTCTGGCAGGGCTCTCGTGGACGGTGGGTTGCAGGAGGGATGAGGTAAGCACGGGGTCCGAAAGGGAGCACTGGGGGGCTTAAGCCGGGCTGCACGTTTCAGGTGGGGACGCCCCGCCAATCCCCACCTTGATTTGCCTCCCTGGGAGGCTCTCGCCCTGCAGCTCCTTCCCTGGGCCTAAATTCCGTGCCCAAACCCGGCAGCTCGTTTGGAATTGTGACGTCCTCTAGCCCTCTGAGCCTCATTCTCTAGGAGCTGCATTCCGTGCTGGCTTCTCTCGGCCATCTTGGCGGCCCCCTTCCCCTCCCCAAGCACTGTTTGTATTTTAAGGAGCTGCACAGCCTCCAACATAAGGAAAGCAGATAGGAACTGATCACATAGGGCTTTGTAGATGTTTTAGACTTTGGCCTTACTGGGGAAAGAAATGGGGAGCCATTCGTGAGTTCTTGAGCAGCAGGTGGACATTGCTTTTCACAAAGACCATGCCAGCTGCTGTTTGGCGAATAGACTAGGGGGTGACTCTGCAAAATGGAGCCCGGGATCCAGGTGAGAACCAGGCGAAAGAGAGCTCGGGCCAGGGCGTGGCTCTGGAGGTGGAGAGAAGCACTCAGACTCTGGATATGTTTTTTGAAAGTAGGATAAAAAAGATTTCCTGATTGTTTGTGGGGCATGAGAAAAAGACAGGAATCAGGGGTGACTCTAAACAGCTGAAAGAACAGAGGTGCTGCTGGCTGAGATTGGAAGATGTTGGCGTAGAGGGGTAAGAGGTCTTAATTTTGCATATTTTAGGTTTGAGGTGTCTATCAGAAAAACAAGTGGAGAGGTTGATTTGGCAGACACGCAGGTCTGGAGAGGGCTGGGCTGGAGATAGAAATGTGGGTTGCCATGATACAGGCATGGGACTGAAAACCATGAGACCGGAGGGATCATCAGAGGGTGCTTAGAGACAGAGCAGGAGAAGCCCTGAGCCCCAGGGTCCCCAGCACGTACATGCAGTCTGTTTCCTCTTCTCAGCTGAAGTTCCCGTGGGCTTGTCTTGTTCACAGAACCTACTCAAAGAGCATCTATTAAATGAAGGAACCCAACTTTCATCACATGTAAACATCATTATAATCCTATCTCATAAGGTTGTTGTCAGAAAAAGTTAAATGCAGTAACAAAAGTGAAACTGCCTTATGATTAGTAGACACCTGGTATATTTTTAAAGTGTGGGCTTCATTATCTCATTCTCTACAGCTTGTATTACTTGACTGTATCTTCACAGTTGCTGATGAATGTGAGGCAGACACTCCTGTTCTCACGTTATTGATGAGGAAAGTAGGATTGGTGAGACAAAATAAGTCCCTGAAGGTGCATATCTAATAGTAACACCAGTTACTATTTGAGCACATCTGCGTCAGGCACCGTGTTAATGATTTTGCATGTGTTTGTTATCTGGCAACAACACAGCGAGGTGGGGATTATTATCTTCACCTGCACACATGAGGAAACCGAAGCTTAGAGAGGGTGGTTAACTTAGCCGAGGTCCCATCGTAAGTGGGTGGCAGAGCCTGGGTCATGAAGCAGACCTCCCATCCTGATTCAGTGTTCTTTTCCCACCCTCGTAGCTCCTCTTCTTCATCCCCCCTCCTAGATTCCTGCCGGGGCCAAGCCTCACCACTCCTTCGCTTGAAATTGGCAACATTCCTCTCTCTTTAGTTTCTTTCCTACCAAGCCTGCTTGCTGCAGGGTACGAGAGTTCAGTCACTCCTTGGGAACTATCTGCAGGTCAAAACATTTTGGCTTATTGCTCCCCCTTTCTGGAAAGTCCTTTCACTTCCTCTGTGCCTTATGAACTCCTGTGTGTTCCTCCAAATTCTGGTGAACTCCTATGTGGTTTTTCAGATCCAGTTAGTATGTCACCTCTATGGTGAAGCTTTCCCTGCTTGCACCAGACAAGAGACATGACTTATATCATGTGACACTTTGTTCGTAGATCTATCAAAACAAACTGACAATTTCCTATGGGTTTGTCTGATGCCCCTGTAAAATTGTGATTTTTCTCTCTGAAAGGTTTTTATGTTTTCATGTCTTTTTATCCAACATGCTGTTTGATTCATGAATATGTAAATGAATGAATGACCCATTTACAATCACTGTCAAAGCAAATTTATGGATATCAAATACTCTTTTAAAGAAGAGGAAATAGGCTAAAAGGAGTAATTTGTCCAAAGTCACTCAACTGATTAAATATTGGAGCTTTGTCGGGTATAATTGTGCGTGCCTATAATCCCAGCTACTCAGGAAGCTGAGGTGGGATTAGGGGGGCAGGTAGTGGTGATTGCTTGAGCTCAAGAGTTTGAGGCCAGTCTGGCCAGCATAGTGAGACTCTGCCTCAAACAAACAAATACTGTAGTCTGAGCTCAAGAGAGGTGAGATTTTGACTGGTGAAACCCAAGATTTCATACGACTATTCTTCCCTGTCTGCCATCCAGGGTCCTGGAACCCTCCTCCAAATGCTCCTGCAGGTGGCAACAGAGGCTAAGAAAAGGTGAAGCATTCTGGCCAGAGCCCCAGAGACCAAAAAGAAGCTGAGCTTCCCGAGAGCAGGGGCAAGGTGGCTTGAAGAAAGCCAGGCCAGCGGGAGCATTTTATGCATCTGTCATTTGTCACCCAGAAAGAAAAGGTTTAGACAGTTTTACTGTAAGCATTAATCATAAAATTGACATTGAAGAAAGGAAAAAGCAATTGAAATAAAAGGACAGTAAATAACAAAATATCTTACAGGAAAAGCTATACCATGTGCCCCAAGACACTGAGCTGCAAAGTAGCAGGGGTAGTCAGTCTTGGGCCCATCACCTCACGTTATCTGCACAAGGGGTCTCTGTGTGATATTTGGGCACAGAGAAACGAAGTCCAGGTATAGTACATTAGATAGGACGAGAGGGTGTTTATGCATGGACTCATGGCCACCTGGAGGGTCAGAGCTTCTGGCTTATTGTGTCCCCAACTCTGTCCAATTTACATTTTTACCAGTGGCTTGCTGAAAAAACAGAGGAAAAATTAGCAAATTTGCCAAGGACAGGAAGCTCTGAGTGTTTGCAAGTGCCTGTGTGGAGAACAGGGAATTGTGTAAGTTCGAGCCCTGTGGGCCACTAGGGAAATGGAACAAAGGAACATTTTACCTTTGTGTTCAAAATAATTAAACAGGGACAGCATGGAAGAGACATGGCTTTAGTAACAGCGCATGTAGAAAAGAATGGGGCTGGGGCATTTATTACCACAACTGACATTGGTGCAGCATTTATAAGGCATTTTCCTTATTCCTCTTGACACATTAGAAGTGGTAACAGGGAAACCAAGGCTGGGAGTATCTCGTGTCATTAAGTGACAGAGCTGTCGTGTGAATTGCGTGTCTGTAGCCCTGGGATTACTTTTCTTCTTTCGCTCCCCATCCGTAACCAAGCTGCATGCTGTGCTGATTCTTCTTTGAGAATGTCTCTCACTTCCAGTCCAGCCATCCATCCTGTTAAAGGAGTGCACTATCTGTGTCTTTCTGAGACTATTGTACAACCTCCTGATGTAATCTCATTGTCTCTTTCCTCCCATTAATTTTATATAAGCCACATGAACCAGATTACTAGATTTAGCAAAAAAAAAAACAAAACAGAAAGCCAAGATACTGAGTTATATTGTTACATTTGAATTTTAAAAATGAATAATTTTTATTGTATGGGATGTACTTATAGTAAACATTATTTATCTGAAATTCAAATTTAACTGTGTGTTCTGTATTTTATCTGACAACCTTGATAATCATGAAATACTATTTCCATCATTCCAAAAATATCCATTAGCTCCCTTTTACCTGAAGGACTGGGGCCTGGAATTTTTATAGGTAGGTAACATAAACATACGAATTAAGTGAATAGTTGGGTAAGTGGGGCCTGGAGCTAAATTTGGAATTGAAGAGCAAATGTTCCCTGACCCCAGACATTCAAATTCGGACTTTAAACATATATAATCAACTTAAATAAAAGCAAAAGAGAAACACACACACACACACACACACACACACACACACACACACACACCCCATTGTCATCAGAGTCTGACTTCCAATCTGAAACCTGGACTAAGCTGAACCACTTGACCTGGAATTAAAGGCCTCTGATTGGGCCTTCTGCCCTTCACTCTCACGACTCTACACCCTGAGTCCTCCCATCTCTCCTCCACCAGCTCATCGTGGATGGCCTCCTTCACCCATAGCCATCTTGTCACCGTGCCAGTCTCACAGGCCACTCAAGTCCACAGTGAGCTTTCCCTTTCCATGGTCAATTTTGACTCCTCTGTCCCAGGGACACCTTTAGTGGTCACATCATTTTCTCTCCAACACCCCAAAGGGAATCCGGAAGTGACTTTGAGAGGCCCCTACCATATGCCAAGCCCTCTAAACAGATGTTTGCTTATTTTTGTTCCGTCTTTCCTAGTAAGATGGTGAATCACTCAAGGGTAACAACCCTGTCTCATATGATTCCAAATGCTATACTGAGCTTTGCTATAACATCCACGCTCAATATATACTTTCTTACTAACAGGTCCAAGAGTGTACAAACTCATGAACTCAATGACTGCAGACTGGAAGTAAAATCATAAGCCAGTGCTTCCCCCACCCCCAGGCTTCCTTTGCACACCTCTGTCACCTCCCAATTCTTGGGCCTAAATAACATCTTTTTTTCCCCCAGAGCTGATAAGAACTTACATTTGAAAGAGGGTTCTTTTTTTGGTATCAGTCCTGCTGGGTAGTTGTGCCTGATTAGAAAATTATCCACATTACTTTCAAAGGCCTCCTCATGAGCATGTTGAACTGAGCCAGACTTGGAGCTTTGAATGGAATGCCATTTAATCTTGGCAAAGCTCCACCTTTTGTTTCTAAGGAGGGAAAAAGCCTAAGGAACATAGGTGACTTGGGGACCATTTGCACCCAGACCTGATCTGCTGGGGAAAGGTTTGGAATCCTGGAAATACACATATTAGAACACTGAGTTTGGAAAAAGACAAGCACTGGCCAGGCAACCTTCAGTTTTGCTAATGCTAGAGATTTTAAAAATATCATCTCTTCTCAAGATTCCTTGGCCTGCCTAGCTATGTTCTGGCTGAGATCTGCTGAGCTGAGATGGGCTGGGCTGCCGGCTCCGGGACTGGTTTGTAGCCAGCTGTGCCTTCAAAGAGCTCTGTCTTCAAGACTTCCTCCAGCTCCAGATTCCACAACTGCCTCCAGGAGCTGCTGGGCCAGGGAAGGTCCTTCTGGAAGCCCAGTTGCCCTTTCAATTCTGTTTTTACTTTTTTTCTTTATAAGCAGATTCTCTTCATTTCAATGGGAAAAGGTGTCATCACAGCTCTGTCTCTCTTTTACCCTTAGGCTTCAAACTTCTTCGTGGGAAAAAATGGCTTCTCTTTTTTAATTGAATGAACTAGAAGAGGTTCATTGTTATTCATCAACTTCAAAGAGACTATATGAGGCCCCTTGGCCAGGACTACAGAGCAGTATTTTTTAATCAGAAATTATGGCCAAAAAGAATAGGAGACCAGGACATATGGGTGAATTTTACTGAATTGGTGGTTTTCCTTAACTAGTCTAGTTTTGGTGTATGAGAGGAAGAAGGTTGCAAGTGCTTATGGGCCAGGTACCATGCCAAGAGCTGAGGCTTCAGAAATGAAAAAATGTAATCCCTGGCCCTCCCACCTGTTGGAGGAAGTGGGCTTCGCACCCTGTGGGTAAGGAGTAAGGAGTACACAGTGTGCTGTAGTGGTTAGAAGCACCAGCTTTGTCATCACAGGGGTTGGCTTGTTCCCTGGCTCTGCTGTGGGCTGTGTTGCATTGGGCAAGTTACTTAACTTCTCTGTGCATTATGTTTTGCATCTTAAAAATGGGGTTAGTGATCAAATCTATGTTATATGGTTCCTGTGGGGATTTAGTGAGTTAAAGTAGTTAAAGTACTTAAGCTCAGTGCTTGGCACTTTGAGTGTTTATTGCTCGTTGAGAAGATGTAGAGGAAGTATATGCGCATAGATAGCAAGGTGCAGCTGACTGCTTGGATGAGGCGGGGGATGCTTCAAAGAGGAGGTGACATTTGCTTTGCACTCCGAAAGATGAGTGGGAGTTCAGTAGACAAGGGTGACATAAGGGAACCCAGGCAGTGGGGAGCGTGGGCAGGGACAGAGAAGGTGATGGCTGGAAGGAGCAATAGAGAGGCTGGTGTGGCTGCAGCCTGGGACCCTCTTGTGGCTTGGGAGAAGGGAGTAACATTACGGGCTGAGTCTGGAAAGGTGAGTTCAGGCTAGACGGGGAAAGGCTTTAAACTTCATGCCATTAATTCATTCATATAAATCTATTATCCCCAAAAAGATGAAGAAGGAAGGCATTCAAAAGAAATGTACTTTGCTGGGTGTGGTGGATCACACCTGTAATCTCAGCACTTTGGGAGGCCGAGGCAGGTGGAACACTCAAGGTCAGGAGTTCAAGACTCGCCTGGCCAACATGGCGAAACCCCGTCTCGACTAAAAATATAAAAATTAGCCAGATGTGGTGGTGGGCACCTGTAATCCCAGCTACTTGGGAGGCTGAGGCATGAGAATCGCTTGAATTCTGAAGGCAGAGGTTGGGGTGAGCCAAGATCATGGCATTGCACTCCAGCTTGGGCAACAAAGCAAGACTCCGTCTCAACATCACTGAACCAGCAGGGGGCAGAGCTGGATGTTGAGCTTGGGTGTGTCCGACTCCAGAGCCTAAGACCTGCACCTTGACTTCGTGCTTTCTCACAGTGTCTGTGGCTGCTGCTTTAAAACAGCACTTTCCATTTGCCTTGTTAAATAGGATTGTATATGAATTATAAAGCACTGTTTATTTTTAGAGAAATAAAAGAACCTAATAAAGGAATCTGACACAGACCTTAGGTGAATAAATACGCCCTTAGGTTGGAGTGTATTTCAGAAAGCCTGAGTAGGGAACTTGGGCGGTATCCCCAAGGCTCAGGCCCTAAGAAGGCATGGCCATCTGATACCCTGGTTCCTTTAGCACAAAATCGCCATGATAACCTTAGTTCGCATTTCTTTGGAATCTGTTTGGCAGAGCTGTGCGATACCTGAGACTCTCAGGGTCATTTTGCTTTGACCAAGGGCTTTGCTCTTATAGGGGCGTCTCGGATCAGGTGGTGGAGGTCACCGGGCCTTGGAGCAAAGCCCAAACATCTTCCAGTGGGATCAGGCCCTGTGATAGCATCTTTCCAATTCATTAATGGTTAGCTGGGCTTTTTTGTCCTGGGTCCATTCTGAAGTTCCTCACTCCCTTCATGTCAGAGACACTCACTGCTCAAGGACACTTAGCCTTTAGGTCCCTGGCACCTCCTCAGAAGTACCTGGAGAGAGAAGAACAGGGCTACAGTGGGAAAGCCAGGCAATTCCCCTTCTCCAAACACTCCCCTGTCTATCGTGCCTTTGTGTCTTCAATGCTGGAACTTTAAGAAATTGCCAAGGATTCCCTGACAGTTACCCTGGGACAGCTGTCACTCATACGCATCCTAATGCAGATCTGCAAAGAATTCTCACCTGTCCCACAATTCACTCTTAGATAGGGTCTTGCTCTGTCGCCCAGGCTGGAGTGCAGTGGCACTATCTTGGCTCACTGCAACCTTCACCTCTCAGGTTCCAGAGATTCTCCTGCCTCAGCCTCCTGAGCTGGGATTACAGGAGTCTGCCACCATGCCTGGCTAATTTTTGTATTTTTAGTAAAGATGAGGTTTCACCACGTTGGTCAGGCTGGTCTCGAACTCCTGACCTCAGGTTATCCCCTACCTCGGCCTCCCAAAGTGCTGGGATTACAGGCGTGAGCCACAGTGCCCAGCCCACAATTCACTCTTATTCTCTATCTTTCCCCTTATAACACTGTCTACAATTTGTAGTTCTATAATTTTGTGATTTTCTTGCTTACTGTCCATTTTCTCACTCCTCTGACTATGAGCTCTGTATGGCAGGAGCCACATCCATTTTATTTCCTGTTGCAGCCAGCATTGAGGACGGGGCGGGGTGGGGGCGGCGCACATGGTCTTTTTTCTTGCAATTCTGGCATTTCCTTTTCTCTTTTCTCCTTCCTTCATCCTCACTAGTGCATTCTCCTCTTCCTGGCCTTTAAGTGTTGGAGTCCCTCAAGACTGGCTCTTAGGTTCCCTTTATCTCTCATTTTTTCCTAAACCCTCACCCAGGTATAAAGCATCAATTAGTCTACCTGACATCTTTGTAGATCTTAAAGGCATCTCAGATTCCCAAGTTTTCAAGACAATACATGTGATCTTTTCCCTAGAACTTTGCCTTTTCCCAGTGTTCTCTGAGTAAATGGCTCCATCAGGCAGCAATATGGGCAAGACAGAAACCAAGGAGTCATCCTGACACCTCCCTATTGTTTACCCTCCTGCCAAGCCAGTCACTTAGACATGTTGATTTTTACCTATTGCTCAAATCCACCTACCTCGCCCCATCTCTGCAGTGCGTATTGTAGTCTTCACTGCCTGCTCTTTTCACATGACTAGCTTATTAATGAGCCTTCCTGCTTCTGTTCTGGTCCCTCTCCTTTCTTTGTGCTCCAGCCAGAGTATCCTTGAAATGCACATCTGATCATTTTACTGTCATTACCCCACTACACACACACATGCACACACACAATGTAAAATTCTCCAACAGCCTCCATTGCTCTTACCGTAAAAGCCAACATCCAGCTGGGTGCAGTGGCTCACACCTGTAATCCCAGCACTTTGGGAAGCCAAGGCAGGCTGATCACTTGAGGTCAGATGTTTGAGACCAGTGTGGCCAACATAGTGAAACCCCATCTCTCCTAAAAATACAAAAATTATCTTGGCGTGGTGGTATGCACCTGCAGTCCCAGCTACTTGGGAGGCTGAGGAAGGAGAACTGCTTGAAGGCAGGAGGCAGAGGTTTCAGTGAGCCAAGATTGCACCACTGCACTCCAGCCTGAATCAACATGGTGGCAGAGAAAGACTCCATCTGAAAAAAAAGAAAAGCCAACATCCTTTGTTTGTGTGGGCTTTAAAGGCTTTTGTAGCTCAGATCATACAGTAAGCTGACTCTGGTCCTGCACTTTTTGGCTGATCTCTTATGATCCCCTAGCCTCTGGCCTTTGTGTTTTGGGGCACCTCACTCTGGCAAGCCACCCTCTTGGGCAGTGTCCCTTCAAGACAGCTCCAGCCTGTTACCTTCCAAGGCCTTCTCTTGACCTACAGAGAGCTCACATATCTTTGCCAAATACTGGAAGGGCAGTTGTTCTTGTGGCTGCCCTCTCTCTTGGGCTAGCCTACCTATATATATAGACAGCTCAAGCTGCCTGAACGCTTTCTTTTAGATTGGAGTTGAATGTCAGTCTATATTGTTCCTTAAAATCCACAAGATTTGTATAAATCTTTTAGAATGAACTCCTTGAAGGGAGCTGGAACTCAAGGCATAGCACTTTCTAAACAAATCCTCTCTTCCTGCATCTTCAACCTCTACTCTTTGATAGCCAGGAGTGAGGTTGAGGTAAGGCTCACAAAATGGGTTTGGGATCACCACGTTTGCAAATCCGTAATGTGCCATCATTTCCCTTTGCAGTATAGAAACACATTGCCACCTCTTGAATGAATCCTTTTGGGGCCATGGCCAGTACGGAGTAGTTCTATTTACAGAATCCTGTTTTAGAGAGAAGATGCTAACTGGATGGAAGAAGTCAGTTAGAATCTACCATTTTCAGACAAGAAGGGGCATGTTCCTTTTGGAAAAGCTGGGTAGATGCAGTCCTGAGCAGTTAGAGGCATCATAACAGTACCAGGAAGCTGAATGCGAGGGCATAGGGTTAACCTGGCTCCTTCGCTGATATGCCTGATGCCTGAAGTTAAAATAAAGGTCTTTTGAAACTCCTAACTTGGCCCGACCCTCCCCCCGCTTTTTTTTTTGAAATATTGTATTTTTTTAAAAAATTTATTTAACTTTAGGTGCATACTATATCTGGCATTTCTCCCCATGTTATCCCTCCCCACCCTCCCCTCCCTCCCCACCCCTCCCCGCTGTCTCTCTCTTACCCACCCCCCAACAGCCCCCAGTGTGTGATGCTCCTCTCCCTGAGTCTACGTGTTCTCATTGTTCAACACCCACCTATGATTGATCACATGCGGTGTTTGGCTTTCTGTTCTTGTGTCAGATTGCTGAGAATGATGGTTTCCAGATTCATCCAAGTCCCTACAAAGGACACGAACTCATTGTTTTTTTATGGCTGCATAGTATTCCATGGTGTTTATGTACCACATTTTCTTTGTCCAGTCTATCATTGATGGTCATTTGGGTTGGTTCCAGGTCTTTGCTATTGTACACAGGGCTGCAATGAACATATGTGTGCATGTGTCTTTATAATAGAACGATTTGTAGTTCTTTGGGTATATGCCCAGTAATGGGATTGATGGGTCAAATGGAATTTCTATTTCTAGATCCTTGAGAAATTGCCAAACTATCTTCCACAGTGGTTGAACTAATTTACACTCCCACTAATTCTGTAAAAGTGCTCCTATTTCTCCACATCTTCTCCAGCATCTGTTGTCTCCAGATTTTTTAATGATTGCCATTCTAACTGGCATGAGATGATAATCTCGATGTGGTTTTGATTTGCATTTCTCTAATGACCAGTGATGATGAGCATTTTTTCATATGTTTGTTGGCCTCATATATGTCTTCTTTTGAAAGGTGTCTGTTCATATCCTTTGCCCACTTTTGAATGGGGTTGTTTGTTTTATTCTTGTATATCTGTTTTAGTTTGTTTAGATTCTGGTTATTAGCCCTTTGTCAGCTGGGTAGATTGCAAAATTTTTTTCCCATTCTGTTGGTTGCCAATTCACTCTAATGATGGGTTCTTTTGCTGTACAGAAGCTCTGATTTTGATTAGATCCCGTTTGTCTGTCTTGGCTTTTATTGCCATTGCTTTTGGTGTTTTAGTCATGAAGTCCTTGCCTATGCCTATGTCCTGGATGGTTTTGCCTACATTTTCTTCTAGTGTTTTTATGGTGTTAGGTTTTATGTTTAAATCTTTAATCCATCTGGAGTTAATTTTAGTGTAAGGTGACAGGACAGAGTCCAGTTTCTGCTTTCTGCACATGGCTAGCCAGTTTTCCCAACACCATTTATTAAACATGGAGTCTTTTCCCCATTACTTGTTTTTGCTAGGTTTGTCAAAGATCAGATGGTTGTAGATATGTGGTGTTTCTTCTGGGGCCTCTGTTCTGTTCCATTGGTCTATGTCTCTGTTTTGGTACCAGTACCATGCTGTTTTGATTACTGTAGACTTGTAGTATAGTTTGAAGTCCGGCAGTGTGATACCTCCATCTTTGTTCTTTTTGCTTAGAATTGTCTTGGCTATGTGGGCTCTCTTGTGATTCCATATGAAGTTTAACGTGTTTTTTTTCCAGTTCTGTGAAGAAGGTCATTGGTAGCTTGATGGGGATAGCATTGAATCTATACATTACTTTGGGCAGTATGGCCATTTTCACAATATTAATTCTTCCTAACCATGAGCATGGAATGTTTTTCCATCTGTTTGTGTCCTCTCTTACTTCATTGAGCAGTGGCTTGTCGTTCTCCTTGAAGAGTTCTTTTACATCCTTTGTTAGTTGTATTCCTAGGTATTTTATTCTCTTTGTAGCAATTGTGAATGGTAGTTCACTCTTGATTTGGTTCTCTGTTATTGGTGTATAGTAATGCTTGTGATTTCTGCACATTGATTTTGTATCCTGAGACTTTGCTGAAGTTGCTTATCAGTTTGAGAAGATTTTGGGCTAAGACAATGAGGTCTTCTAGATATTACAGTCATGTCATCTGTTAATAGAGACAGTTTGACTTCCTCCTTTCCTAATTGAATACCCTTTATTTCTTTTTCTTGCCTGATTATTCTGGCTAGAACTTCCAATACTATATTGAATAAGAGTAGTGAGAGAGGGCATGCTTGCTTAGCGCTTGATTTCAAAGGGAATTCTTCCAGCTTTTGCCCTTTCAGTATGATATTGGCTGTAGGTTTGTCATATATACCTTTTACCATTTTATGATCCATTCTGTCAATATGTAGTTTATTGAGAGTTTTTAGCATGAAGGGCTGTTGAATTTTGTTGAAGGCCTTCTCTGCATATATTGAGATAATCATGTGGTTTTTGTCTTTGGTTCTGTTTATGTGATGGATTACATTTACAATTTGCGTATGTTGAACCAGCCTTGCATCCCCGGGATGAAGCCTACTTGATTGTGTTGGATAAGCTTCTTGATGTGCTATTGCAATCTGTTTGCTAGTATTTTATTGAAGATTTTTGCGTTGATGTTCATCATGGATATTGGCCTGAAGTTTTCTTTTTAAGTTGAGTCTTAGCCTGTTTGGTATCAGGATGATGTTAGTCTCATAAAATGAGTTAGGGAGAATTCCCTCCTTTTGTATTGTTTAATACAGTTTCAGAAGGAATGGAACCACCTCCTCTTTGTATGTCTGGTAGAATTCAGCTGTGAACTCGTCTGGACCTGGACTTTTTTTGGTTGGTAGGCTATTGATTGCTTCCTCTACTTCAGCCCTTGTTATTGGTCTATTCAGGGTTTCAACTTCCTCCTGGTTTAGGCTTGGTAGAGTACAAGTGTCTAGGAATTGATCCATTTCTTCCTAGTTTACTGGTTTATGTGCATAGAGCTCTTTGTAGTAATCTCTGATGGTAGTTCGTATTTCTGTGGGATCAGTGTAGATAACCCCTTTATCTTTTTTTTATTGCATCTATTTGATTCTTCTCCCTTTTCTTTTTTATTAATCTGGCTAGCGGTCTATTTGTTGATCTTTTCAAAAAACCAGCTCCTGGGTTTATTGATTTTTTTGAAGGGTTTTTTGTGTCTCTATCTCCTTCAGTTCAGCTCTGATCTTAGTTATTTTCTGTCTTCTGCTTGCTCTTGAGTTTTTTTGATCTTCCCCCTCTAGCTCTTCCCATTTTGATGATAGGGTGTCAATTTAAGATCTTTTCTTGTTTCTCATATGGGCTTTTATTGCTATAAATTTCCCTCTTGACACTGCTTTAAAGATGTCCCAGAGATTCTGGTAAGTTGTGTCTTCATTCTGATTGGTTTCGAAGAACATCTTTATTTCTGCCTTCATTTCATTGTTTATCCAGTCAACACTCAGAAGCAAGCTGTTCAGTTTCCAAGTGGTTGTGTGGGTTTGAGTGTGTTTCTTAATCCTGAGTTCTAGGCTGATTGCGCTGTAGTCTGATAGACTGTTATGATTTCTGTTCTTTTGCCTTTGCTGAGGAGTGATTTGCTTCCAATGATGTGGTCAATTTTAGAGTAAGTGCAATGTAGTGCTGAAAAAAATGTATATTCTGTGGATTTGGGGTGGAGCATCTGTATATGTCTATTAGATCCACTTGGTCCAGCTCTGCATTCAAGTCCTGGATATCCTTGCTAATTTCCTGTCTCGTTGATCTGTCTAATATTGACAGTGGAGTGTGAAGTCTCCCACTATTATTGTGTGGGAGTCTAAATCTCATTTTAGGTCATTAAGAACTTGCTTTATGTATCTGGGTGCTCCTGTGTTGGGGGGCGTATATATTTAGGATAGTTAGCTCTTCTTGTTGAATTGATCCTTTTACCATTATGTAGTGTCCTTCTTTGTCTCTTTTGATCTTTGTTGGTTTGAAGCCCATTTTATCAGAGAATAGGACTGCAAGCCCTGCTTTTTTTTGTTCTACATTTGCTTGGTAAATCTTCCTCCATCCCTTTATTTTGAGTCTATGTGTGTCTTTGTATGTGAGATGGGTTTCCTGAATACAGCACACCGATGGGTTTTGACTTTTTATGCAGTTTGCCAGTCTGTGTCTTTTGATTGGGGCGTTTAGGCCATTTACAGTCAATGTTACTGTTGTTGTGTGTGAATTTGATTCTACCATTTTGCTACCGGCTGGTTTTCTTTCCCATTAGTTGACTCATTTTCTTCATTACATTTTTGGTCTTTGCCCACTGGTTTGCTTTTGCAGTGGCTGGTACTTGTTCCTTTCCATGCTTAGTATTTCTTTCAGGAGATCTTGTAGGGCAGGTCTGGTGGTGACAAAATCTCTCAGTAATTGCTTGTCCATAAAGGATTTTATTTTTCCTTCATTTATGAAGCTTAGTTTGGCTAGATATGAGATTCTGGGTTGAAAGTTCTTTCCTTTAAGGATGTTGAATATTAGCCCCCACTTTCTTCTGTCTTGTAGGGTTTTTGCCGAGAGATCCGCTGTGAGTCTGATTGGCTTCCCTCTGTGGGTGATCTGACCTCTGGCTGCCCTTAGCATTTTTTCCTTCATTTCAACCCTGGTGAATCTGACGATTATGTGCCTTGGGGTTGCTCTTCTTGAGGAATATATTTGTGGAGTTCTCTGTATTTCTTTAATTTGAAATTTGGACTGCCTTGCTAGGCTTGGGAAGTTCTCCTGGATAATATCCTGGAGTATGTTTTCCAGCTTGGATTCATTCTCCCCATCATATTCAGGTATACCAATCAAGCATAGGTTAGGTCTTTTCACATAATCCCATATTTCTTGGAGGCTTTGTTCATTTATTTTCACTCCTTTTTCTCTTGTCTTGCCTTCTCTTTTTATTTCATTGAGTTGATCTTCAATCTCTGATATCTTTTCTTCCACTTGATCGATTCAGCTATTAAAACTTGTGTTTGCTTCACATAGTTCTTGTGCTGTTTTTTTCAACTCCATCAAGTCGTTTATGTTCTTCTCTAAGCTGGTTATTCTAGTTAGCATTTCGTCTAACCTGTTTTCAGAGTTTTTGGTTTCTTTGCATTGAGTTAGAATGTGTTCCTTTAGCTCAGAAAAGTTTGTTATTATCCACCTTCTGAAGCCTGTTTCTGTCAATTCATCACACTCCTTCTCAGTCATGATGTGATCTTGGGTTGTTGAGGAGTTGTGATCCCTTGAAGGAGAAGAGGCGTTCTGGTCTTAGATGTTTTCATCTTTTTTTGCGCTGTTTTTTCCCCATCTTTGTGGGTTTACCTGGCTGTGTTGTCAGGGAGCTGCTTGATGAGGTTGCTTGTCTGCCTGTGGAGGTGCTACTGGGTTTCTAGGGACTCCTTCAGGTTACTAGGGATGCTTCTTGTGTCCTTTTTGTTTATACTGGGAGATTAGGCCCGCCTCTTCCGCTGACCTGTAGGGGCTGCTGGGTGGTCAAGAACGCAGTCCCGTTGCTACGTAGGCTTCCTGTGTTTTTTGTTAAAACATGCAGCCCAGCCCCACCCCTCTAATGGTGGGTTGTGCCCTTCCTCCACTGGGCTGGATCATTCAGGGTTCAGCTCAGACTGTGGCACTGGCTGTGCAACCCGCTAGAGTCAGAGCTTCAGCCCTCTGGGGTTTGTGGGGAGAGTAGGGACCCACCCAGTAGCACCCAGCCATCTCCCCTTTCAGCTTCCTCTCTCTCCAGTCATGGGGTAGGGGCCTGCCCAGCTTCTTCCGCTTATAGCTCTCCTTCTCTCCAGGCGGAGAGAGCGGGCGATAGCTCAGTCTGCAGGTTCTCCCTGCCACCTTTTGGGCTTATGTGTCTGTCTAGGTCTTTGCGCCAATCCAGGATCCTGGATTATTATTCAACTCCACACTTACACTTCCTGGTGCTTGACTGGCAAAGATCCCCTGTTCTGTGTATTCCTGAGGCTTTGGGGGAAGTGCTGTATCTGGACTGGAGTGCCAGGGGGGAGCCTCCAACTCACTGGTCAGATGCACTTTTTGGGTGAAGCAGCACCCCTCCCTGCCTCGGTCTGCCCTGAGTGGGCTTTGCTCACCGTCAGACCAGACCCATTGAAATGCACCTGGTACCTCCGTTGGAGCTAGGAGATCTCTGGATTTCTGCATCTCTCTCACTGGGTGTTGTGCGCTGGAGTTGTATATGTTCAGCCATCTTGGATCCCCTTGGCCCCACCCCTTTTTAATCTCTCACCGTCCCAGTCATTCCCTGTACCTCATCTAGGGGTCCTCCCCAGGGATGTCTCCTGGCCTCAGCCTAGAGGAGCTGCTTGTGTCAGAGATTACTCTATAAGAGACATCCCCCAACCCTGGGCCACAACTGGAGACCTAAGTGCTGCTTGTACCCTGGCCAGGCTGGACAGCCACACTTCTCTTAAACATTACCCAGTATCCCCACTTCAATCAAGTGGTAAGAAGGATCCTTCTCTCTTGCTCAGAAGTCCCATGGCTGTCTGGGCCTTGCCTCTCACTGAGTCGTTGGTGCATTCACAGAGTATATCTCTCTCATCTCACCAAGGTCAGCACTGGACAAATTCATGAAGGAGATGCAGTTTGTCGGAAGTGCTCATGACCACATGGAGGCGCATTTCATGCACACTGCTGTAAATTGGCACAACGCTTCTGAAAAGCAATTCAGAAATGTGTATCAAGTGTATTAAGGGTGTTTTTGTCACTTGAGAAATTCCATTTTGGTAACTTCCATTTCAAAAGCAGTTTCTAGCAGGTTTGTAATAGGGAGTTTATTTTCACCTTGGGAAATCCATCTTTGATGTCGCATCTTCTGAATTCCATTTGATTTGCTCCTTTAATAACTTCATGAAACTCTGTCAGTTTCCCAGTTATATATGGAGCACAGAAAGAGAGTGTAGGCAGTCAAGGTGGATTTAAGGCTGTGTAACACTGTGAATAATGTTGTCTAAGAGAGAGGCTGCTCCCAAAAGACATACGGTTTCCAAAAGCAGACTGGTGTGGTGCTGTGTGAATAAACATTGTGTGGGGATCTTGTAAAACGGGAAATTTTATGAGCCCCTCACCTCCCATTCTGATTCAGCAAGTCACGGTGGTTTCCAGGAATGTCTGTTTTTAACAAGATTTCCTGTAGATTTTGATGCTCAGATAGAGGTCTGATAATCACAGTTTAGAATGTAATCTACCATAATCTATTTCATTTTTAAGAAATTCTACTAGATCTTATTTTCATGGAATACTGTATGTCACATGGGATTCATGCATTCAAGAAATATCTGAAATACTAGACAAGCATTCTCACTGCCAAGTTATAGGGAGGAATGTCATTACAAAAAATACTACATAACCCATATGCCACACTTTTAAGTGCACACACTGCATATAGATACAGAGAAATCTAGAATGACTTCAGTATGCAGTGTATTCTGCTCACTAGCCCGCAGAGGCACTTTGTTTTTTTTCCTAGGGGTCATGTGACAATGGGTGCCTGTTTCTATTTCACCTTTCCAGCACGTCTTAGGCCCCATTCTAAAGAGGTGGTCTTAGAAAAAGCTACATTTCTTTTTTCACATTTCTGCCTAATTCAAATGTTGTCTTTCCAGTCCACCTGTAGGCCAGTTTGGTACATCAGAGCTGCAATTATTTTTGCTGTTAGAAAGATAATCTATTGGGTAGAGTTAATAATACAATTATGGCCAGTGGTTCTCAAAATGTATCGTGCATTGAAATCACCAGGAACACTTTTCAAAACCGAATGTCCTGGATGCATCTCAGTCCAATTACATCAGCGTCTCAGGGTGGGGGTTGGTTCTCAGGTCCTCAGATGATTCTAGGTGCAGTATGGTTGAGAACCATTAATTTGGCCTAAGTTCCACATAGGGTAGCAATAAATGTGGCAAGGGCCAGGCATGGTGGCTCATGCCTGTAATCCCAGCACTTTGGGAGACTGAAGCAAGTGGATCACAAGGTCAGGAGATCAAGACCATCCTGGCTAACATGGTGAAACCCCATCTCTACTAAAAATAGCCAGTCTTGGTAGCGGGCACCTGTAATCCCAGCTACTTGGGAGGCTGAGGCAGGAGAATCACTTGAACCTGGGAGGTGGAGGTTGCAGTCATCCAAGATTGCATCACTGCACTCCAGCCTGGGTGACAGAGTGAGACTCCATCTCAAAAAAAAAAAAAGTGTAGCAGGAACTTTCATTGAAAAGTCAGGAGAAAAAGATGTCTTTCCCTTGTGACCTACCCCTTTCATGATTTCATGATTGCCTCTGTGGCCACTTGTCCTCCTGTGGTTTGGTTTGCTTTTTTTTTAATTCTTTTTTTTTCCTTACAGCCTTCCATTATTCTTCTATGGTGTGTACCTGTATTGAAGTTTTATTACATTTAGACCTGGAAAGCTCCTTTTATAATCTAAGCATTTTCCCTTGGAGTATGACCATGTTATCCAGGATACTTAAAAAAAAAGAATGGAGGTTCCTGGTTCTTGCACTGTACTCACTAGATCAGAACCTTTCTCTCTCTCTCTCTTTCTCTCTGTGTATATACATATATAGGGAATTGTTAGAGAAATTGGGTCATATGATTGTGGAGGTTGAGAAGTCCCACATTAGGCCATATGCAAGCTGGAGAACGAGGGAAACCAATAGCATGGCCCAGTCCATGTCCAAAGGCTTCAGAAACAAAGAGGCCAATGGCATGGCATAACTCTCAGTTTGAAGGGGAAGGCCAAGACCCCAGGGAGCCGCCAGTGCAAGTTTCAAAGTCCATAGGCCAGAGAACCTGGAATTCTGACATTCAAGAACTCCAGGTAGGAGAAGGGCATTCTATCTCCAAAAGAGAAAGTAAGAATTTGCCTTTCTTCCATCTTTTTGCTACATCTAGGCACCCAGCTGATTGCATGGCACCTGCCCATGCTGAGGGCAGACCTTACCGAGTCAGTCCACCAACTCAAACACCAATCTCCTTCAGAAACACCCTTGGAGACACGACTGGGGAAGCCCAGTAATTCTAGTGAAATGCTAGAGCACCTGGTTTTTCCTTTCAGCAGAAGAGGGATGGACTCAGTGCCGCTGAAGTGCTGAGGATAATTAATGCTTTAGTAGCTATCTGGGTATCCTTTAGCCCAATCAAGTTGACACACAAAATAAACCGTCACACTCAGTGATTCTTATATTCTAATGTTTGAGTATTTCTGTCCTAATTGCACCAGTCCACTTACGGATACAGTCATGCTTAGGGTCTAAAACACTGAGGGTGAAGGCTTAAGAACAAGCTTGGCGGGGCGCGGTGGCTCATGCCTGTAATCCCAGCACTTTGGGAGTCCAAAGCGGGCAGATCACAAAGTCAGATTGAGACCATCCTGGCCAACATCATGAAACCCCATCTCTACTAAAAAATAGAAAAATTAGCTGGGCATGGTGGCGCATGCATGTAGTCCCAGCTACTCGGGAGGCTGAGGCAGGAGAATTGCTTGAACCCGGGAGGCGGAGGTTGCAGTGAGCTGAGATTGCGCCACCTTACCCCAGCCTGGCGCCTGGAGAGAGAGCAAGACTCTGTCTCAAAAAAAAAAAAAGAACAAGCTTAACAGGAATGTGATACATTTCAACTACACAAAGGTGAACATTCTGAGGGCAGAGATGAGCAAAGGGCTGATTATTAAGTTACCAACTATAGTGACTCTAGTTTAGAGATATAAGTAAAAATCCCTAAGACTATCCAGAGCTATCCTTAATAGACTGTGATATAAGGAAGAAATTTTCCAATCCAGCTTTTCTACGGATAAAGCACTGACTACCTCCAGCATTTACATTCTGTCAGTTACCTATTGCTACAACAATGCTGTATTGTGTAATACACAGCCATAAAACATCAATGGTGCACAACAGTAAATATCAAGTTTTGCTCATGAGTCAGTGGATTTACTAGGTGATTTTGCTTGTCTAACTGGGTTTGATGGGGTACCTTCATGAGTTTTGTAGGTAAGTTAGTTGACTTTACTGGTTTTGAGTTTTCTCATGTGTCCCTAGCCTTTGCCTGAATATCTGGGACAACTGGGCTTGCTCCAGGTGGCTCATTCTCCAGCAGCCTAGCCCAGGCATGGCAGGATCCAGAAAGAGAGAAAGAGGAAGCATGCAGTCTCTTAAAGTCTAGGTCTGCAGCGTGTACAGTGCCACTTCTGCTGCCTTCTATTGGTCATTTCAAGTCACAAGATGAGGCCAGATCCAAGAGTGGAGAAATAGACTCTACCTCTTGATGAGAGAACTTATAAAGTCACATTCCAAAATGTGTGAATATGGATTTATGCAAACAATCAGCTTCAGCCACTGGGGCCAGTTACGTAAACAATCAATTGCATCCATCACCCAAGCTTTACCTGTTTACCTAACATGTAGTTATAAGGCATTAAGTTCTGAAGGTTATCATATTGCTCCCAGGCATCAAAAGAGTTTGTGTGCGCATACCTGGCAAGGTAAGGCCTTGCATGTCAACAGTTTGCTTTGAGTATCTTACACTTTATCAATGATGTACATCAAGGGGGATATGCAATGTATTCAGGAAATTATTCAAGATATTCAGAAAATTCCCATATACTCAACAGATGCATTATGGTTACCTTGAAGACCTTGTCTTTATGCTGCTCCGAAATTCTAGACTGTCTCTGATTGCCAAGAAGATGCTGTCGTTTCAAAGTGCGACACATCATTGTGCACTGAATATGGCTCCATTTAAAATCTGCTCAATCTGGCTTTCACTTCCTTTTCTAAGTGAAGAAATACAAATCCCTTAGCCTACAGCCTTTAGACATTGCACTGTCTGACCGAACTCTACTATCCGAATTCATCTTATAACGTGAAGTCCCGCACATATGGCCTGAACTCCACACTCTAGATTTTTGTTTCCTCTGTCTCTTTTACCTTCAACGTGATGTTCCTCAGTCTCTGCAAATCCAAATCTTAGCAATCCTACAGTGTCTTCTTAAATATGGCCTTCTGCTTGAAAAACCCTTCACTGATAACCCCAGACAGAAGTGTGCTTGTTTCTTCTTTATGTTTCAAAGAGATGGAAAAAATAGCAAGTAAATTCAGATAAATTTGAGAACAGTTCTACCATTCACTGACTGTTAGACTTAGTTAGACATGGTGCTTAATTTTGCTAAGCCTATTTTTCTTAACTCTCTAAAATGGGGATAATACCCACCTGCAGGGTTATTATAATAAAAATACTGTATTTAAAGTTTCTAATATTTACAAGGTCCTTGATAAATCATGGCTGTTTTTATGACCCTATATACAAGTCATTACCTTCTTATTTTCTATATTAATGCCCAGCCAGTGCCTGTGTTACTGTCTTGCTCCCTGCCCTTCCCTCTTAAGGACAGGAGTTGCGTCTTCCTTCTGATTACTTTTCTTTGCATTTTACAGATGAGGAAACTGAGGAACCACAAGATTAAGTAACTTGTTTAAGGCCAGATAGTTGGCAGTACTGGAGTTGAGATTTGAATTTATTTTAGGAACTGCTCTCTAAACCCCTACGTTGTGTGTACTGCCTTGTCTTAGCCTGGCTTCCCCCTGGAAATAAAGCCTGAGACCAATGTTTATTTGAGACTGGGTTGAAGGAAGCGGACCGGAGTGAAGGACAGGGGGTGTGAAATAGGAAAGGGACAACTGGTAGAGTTGGACTGGTGCTCAATCCCACCCAGCCCTCTAAGTTTCAAAACTGTGGCTTGGGGAATGAAAGGAAGCACCGGTTATGGGTTAACCAGAGTTAACTTCTTGCACTTTTGGTTGTGCATACTTAGTGGAAAGGCAGTACCCTCTGGCATCCTACCAAAAGCACTCAGGGAAGCCCCAAGGCGAGAGGCCAGAAGCAAGCAGTCCAGGGCCACAAGAGCAGTATCTGTGAAAATCGGGCAAAAGCTTGCAGAGAATTGGTTGCCACCACACCAGCACTGAAGTTAGAGATGGGCAAGGTGACTGTGAAGGGGTGTACAACAAGTGTGCACTACATGCCTCTTAGCAAGGAGATAGTCAATGTGTGCTGAAAGAAAAGTACTGTAACCAGGAGCGTTTTCCTGAATTTCACCTTGATGTGAAGACAACGGATTTATTTATTTTAGGAGCATTCCTGTGGAGGAAGGATTATTAAGAATTTTTGTCAAGGCTGGTTGCCGTGGCTCATGCCTGTAATCCCAGCACTTTGGGAGGCTGAGGCGAGTGAATCACTTGGGGTCAGAAGTTGAAGACCAGCCTGCCCAATATGGTGAAACCTTGTCTTTACTAAAAATACAAAAATTTTGGTTGTGCATACTTAGTGGAAAGGCAGTACCCTCTGGCATCCTACCAAAAGCACTCAGGGAAGCCTGAGTGCTTGGGCATGGTGGCGGTGCCTATAGTCCCACTACTTGGGTGGCTAGAGTGGGAGAATCACTTGAACCCATGAGTTGGAGATCATGATGAGCCAAGATCAGGCTATTGCACTCCAGCCTGGGTGACAGAGTGAGACTCCATCTCAAAATAAATAAATAAAAATTCTTGCCCTCAAATTCCTTTTAAAGAGTTTTATGGGAAGGCTTGGGCTCACTTGTGTTTTGAAACATGTCAAGTAGGTGAGATTATAAGAGAAGAAACATTTTCTGAGATGTTCTTCTAAATCCACTGAAAGGGAAGCCTGTGTTAGAAAGTTACATGCATTGAAAACTATGACTTGAATTCATATTTTTTTTTTTTTTTTTTTTGAGACGGAGTCTTGCTCTGTCACCAGGCTGGAGTGCAGTGGCGCAATTTCGGCTAACTCCAACCTCTGCCTCCTGGGTTTAAGCGAGTCTTCCACCTCAGGCTCCCAAGTAGCTGGGAGCACAGGCACGTGCTACAATGCCTGGCTAATTTTTTTGTATTTTTAGTAGAGACGGGGTTTCACCGTATTGGCCATTGAATTCATAATTCTTACCATACACTAGAACGTTCCTAAAATAGAAATGCAATACAGCTTTAAGTTTTCCTGAGTCTTCTTTAGGATCAGCCCTATTGTTCTCTTAGAATTTTTAGACTTTATATTTACAGGTGCTGATTTTATCTCTTGGTCTGTGAATCTTCCCCTCCCGGACCGTCTTTTGAATAAAAAGTCCATTTAGGACTGGAGGAAAAAAAAATCTATTTTAAAAAATGAAAATCATTGCAAATAAACCAGAAAGGAAAGTTTTCTAACCTTGTCTGGAACATGGATTATCCTTTTACTTTTCAGTAAAATATCATGTAGATAGCATGGTCATTTATATTATTCAACAAGAAACTTCAGCTGAATTAAGGTAGTGAAGCTCAAAAGAAAAAATGATGTCAGAAAGGCCAGAGTTCGAATCTCCACTGTGCCATTTCTGAAAACTGTACCAACTCTTAGGCAAGTAAAGCTTTCTATGACTTAATTCTCCCATCTATAAAATGCAGACAACATCATTGCAAAATTATTGTGAGGATTTGTTCTTCACAAAGTTGTGAGGATTAAATGAAACTGTATATGTGAAAGGACAAAGTACACACATAAACATGAAGTATTACTTTACTTTAAAAATGGCTCAAAGTTAATAAATTCATGGGAAAACTAGTGTCAAAAAGCCCGATTTTGAATTGAGGGAGGACTTGTAGAAGGACTGGGTTATTAGCTAAGTTTGGCCCAGTGTGCCCTGTCCTTGGTCTCCCGCTGGGGTTGCGTATTATTGAAAAAAAAAAAACACTTTTTTTTGAGAGAGAGAGAGAGACAGGGTCTCACTACATTGCCCAGGCTGGTCTTGTACTACTGGGTGCAAGCGATCCTCCTGCCTTGGCCTCTCAAAGTGCTAGGATTACAGGTGTGAGCCACCACACCCAACCAAAAAAGGGACTCTAATCAGCAAGCAGCTGGTTTCTACTGATCTCCCATTACAGCTAGACATGTGGCACAAAGGAAAAGATCTTTGATATAAATTTTTATGTAATATGTGAACTAAGATAAATGAAAAGTCAGGTCCTTCCTTAGAAAACCTTGCACAAGACTGCGCATCCCTTATGGCTTTCCAAAAGTCTATTTTACATTCCTTAGAAGTCTTATCACCACAACACATTACACATGTATCATCTTCCTCTCTCCATTAATTTTTCTTTCTACTTTATACGAAATAATAACACTATTCTCTGGGCTTGTTTATCCATTCAAACTCATTGTGCTATATATTTCAAATACATTAGTACACATCATCTAATTCTTAACCATCCAAGTAGCTATTACCCCTGATAGAATGTAGTGCAGAAATCAAAGATCATAGAGATTAATTTACTTTCAAGGTTGCAAAGCTAGTAGAATATGAAAAAAATAGGTTTTGGAATCCAGGCCCCGACCCTATGTTCAATGCCTCTTTCCTCATTCTAATTATTGCTTTGGTTAACAAGAGATAATTTAATTTGCCTCTTGCTGAGATCACAATTGATATTTTAAAAGTTAACAATATACATTTTGCACACCTTACACTATCCATTGGTGGAATATTGAATGATAAGAAATATCACCAGGAAACTATGGAGCAGGAAAAATACAGTGAAAATAATGACTCCTATAATTCTGGTATCTTTAAGAATGCATGTCTCAGTAATCAAGCAGAAATAAACCAAGCGAGAATGCTACTCAAATATAAACAAACAAGGTAGGCAAATGATTGGTGTTCAGTTTTGCCAATTTTATTGAACCAATAAAATTCCTACTAATAACAATGAAATAAATTTCTGCAAGTATAAATGTGATACAGTTTAACAAAACCCATTGTTCTGTACCTATAAATAGATTTTTAAAATGTCATAAAAAGTGCAGTTATGAATTGTTAACATGTTAATACACAGTTCCTTTATTTCAAATGTGTTTGTCTTGACTCACTAACAGTTCCTTCTGCATCTGTCCAAATAATATTACCCATCCCTCCAAAAAAAAAAAAAGAGGCATTAAAGCACTAGAATATTACAGATAAACTGATCCATTTAGGTCAGCTTTAGTCAGAACTGTAAAATCAGCAACATAAGAAAAACAAAACCTAGTAATACATACAAAAAGCTTTCTTGGGTTCTACAACCTTCTTAACTGCTGACTCATGTGGAGGGCATTAAGAGTTGAAAAGGCTTATATGGTTAACTACCTAGACTATATCTACAGCAGGGTCTGGTTTGCCAGAACAAGTTTAAAGTGGCTGTTAATTAAGGTTGCTATTTTCAGAATAGAAACTATAAATATAAGACCTCCATTTGACACTGAAACTTGTGTGAATCCTAAATTGCATCAATTATCTATTTGATAAAAGCTTATTCTAATTTAAAACCTTATAGAGTAAGAGACTGATATATAGAGCAGTCTTAAAGATCACGTCATCTGCCTTACATTAGTCCAGTCACGTGCTTCGTAAAAAAAAAAAAAATTACAGTAACAAAGCACAGGACTACAAAGGCAAAAACATCACAGCTTCTGATTACATTGAATAAAAAGTACCAAGGAACGCAGAAGATAATTCTGTATTAATACTGATGAATTAAAGAACTATAATAGACATTTCACAGCATGCTACATATATCGCTCACAACTTAAGGATAAATGTCTAACATTGAAAGTCAAGAAGTTGGCAATCTGATTTCATGTGCAATTCAGCTACCAAGTCTTAATATATACATTCATTATGTAGCTGTCCTGCAAAACCAGGATTTTTTTTTTTTAAAAAAAGAGTTTTCAAGTTCAACTTCTATTTCATAAGTTAAAAGATACATCCAGTTCTTCCATGACCAGAAAAGTTATTTTCAGGCTTGAAGGAGCTAATCCAAGTAGCAAGGCCATGTTCCAAGTTGACCTGACAGGTTTCTTTATTACCTTGCTCAGACTGCATGTGTATGTGCCTATACTAGCAGCACTGAGAAGATGCCAAAGTGGCTGTGGTTTGCTTTCTATATCTCTTATTCTGGGTTGAAAAGAGTAAATGTGAAGAGAAAGGGGAAGGGGAAACTATTTTCTCTCTAGAGAAGACTAAATAATGCAAAGGAAATATTTGCACTAGATATATAGTTTGGATCACTTTCCTTGGTGAACAAGGGTACCATTTAACTCTTTTACCTTAGAGAACCAGCGAAATTCAGAAAGTAGAAATCTCTCAACATTACAAAGGAAACTTCTTGGCCACCCAACTAATAGATTTCTTTTATTCTACCTTTTGATCCTTCCTTATTAGACTTGGGGAGCCAGTTAAAAATGTGCAACAATATTAATTTAAGAAAGATGTATATTAAGTTTTATTCTGTTTCATAATGTATGGACTTTACTAATCAGGATTTGTGAACAATATTTTAACACTATAGACCAGAGAGATTCTCTCTGATATTTTTTCGGTAGAAATTATACATTCATTTTTTTTTTCAGAGGTTAACTTGAGGGGTGCAAGAAAATAGACTGTTTTAGCAAAACTTACATAACAAAAATTCTATTCATATTTAGACTTACTAATGTTTGATGTCCTATAAACTGTAAAATTGGGTATTTCTTCTAAAGGCTATTTTGTGGTATGCCCTGCACTATTTCAAAGATTTCCACAAGCATCCAAAAGAATCAGATATTCATTCTCTGTTTCCCCCCATATACATATATATTTTTTTTCATTCTGTACTTCATGGTGGTACAGTCATAATTAGGTTAAAGCTAAAATGAACACTTCATGGCATATGATTTAATACAAACCACCTCATTCAGTCTCCTTTATTAATCATGTCTTAACTAGGACATAATTCATTCCTGAGCCCTTAAAGGCATTTACTGGATACTACTGTCAGGTTGAGTTGTTCATGAATGAGATGGAGAACATCCAAATATCACAAGAAATAATAATAATCTATACTTTCAAATGGGGTGGTTCACCAGGTCAGACAACCGTCTATAGTGTCCCATGTTAGAAACCTAACATAATTTTATATCTATGAACAACCTCAAGTGCACCTAGCTGGAGAGGAAGAACTATTACATTTTCTTCCTCTTTGTATTTCCTCTTCCTTCTGGATGTACCTGATGTGTGGCTAGAAGAATAAAGACTACAAACTCAATGCATTTTCTTTTCATCCCATAGAACATTTTTTTCTTCCCGTAAGAACAAGATAGGAACAGAGGTTAGAGGCTTAGTCTAACTCACAAAGGCCGAGTCAAACCCTTATGGACCCAATCTTGTGGTATTTTATCTATATTATCAATCAAATGGGCTTCTGTGATCCCATGGGACCATCTAAATACCCTTTGCCTTATGTCCTTCTATTAGAAATGTGTTTCAAGGCCCAAACACCACCAATGAAACAAATGTCTGGAACACCACCCTATTTGTATGGCAGAAATTTCCCATTCCACTGAAGGGTTACAAGTCATTTTGGATTGCTGGAGAATTTTGACTTTACATTCAAATAGCTTGGACTAATAACAGTATTCATAACCTAATACAAATCCAAGTTAGGATGGCAATTCTGTCACTTTAAAATCCTGCTAAATGCTTAATTCTGCGTAATAGAAATAGTTCAATTTCTGTATCATGTATAAATATAAAGATTCCCACTTTGATAGAAGGCAAAAATCTTTTATGATTTATTTAAAATATGGAAGTTGTATTACTGAACAATAGTGAGTGAATCCATGAAAAGGTTGGATACTCTGAATTTATAGGCTCTTTAGGGATGAGGTAGAGGAGAGCAAGATATTTCGGCAGCTCGGAAAGGGGTAGAACACAATAGCATGACACAATTTACACTTGATACTGCATAACATCTGGTAGGGTGCCTAGGGCCAAAGGTTAGCCAAAATATAGCTGGATGTTTGAGGGTAGAAAGAGTTGGGGTGAATCCATAGTTTCAATGAATGGAGAAAAAGGAACTCAGAAAAGTAAATGCTGGTGACTATCAGCAGGTGGCTGGTGATGTTTGGTTTGGATTGTGAAAGCTGTTCAGACCAACATGGGCTGAGGGAAGGGGAGGAGAGTGAGCATGTAGAGGTTGAGGCACTTGGAGGAAGAAGAAGCAGGCAGGAAAGGGTGGACTGAATGCAGGTAGGAGCTCCCACATGGGAAATATTTTCTCTAGATTAGGTATATGATGCTGAGGGCAGCCACACTCTTAGCACTATGTTCCTTGTATTTTTTGAAAACTTTTCCTTCCTCACAGGGCTCTGCCTAGACATATACCTCTACCTCTATTATCCATTTCACCCCAGCTCTTTCTGTTCTAGATCTCACCTGGGCATATTCTAGGTCTGTTAACTAAGCCAAATTAGCATTGAAATAAGCTCCACATACAGTGTGCATGTAAGTTCTGTTGACTGAGATAAATACATTCATGTTACAGTACTGCTTTGAAGAAAGACTATTTAATTTGATTCTCAGTCTCCAGAGGGATATAATAGGGAAACACAGTTTACGTTGACGGCCACCTAGAATAGGTTCTGATTATATAAATTAGCTAACTTAAAACTCAATCTGAACAGAGGAGCCATGTCTTTCAGTTTGCTGTTGAACTGTACGACTAAGCAAATGTCTTACAGTATTTACATAGCATTATTGTTATATACTGTTTACTCCATGTAAGACCATTTCTTTGCATAAAAGCAGTCCTATTAAAGAGAAGAATTTAAGGTCTTGCTTTCCAGAGAAATGATTTAGAATTGTCTTTAAAATACAACCTAAAACACTTTATTTTGCTAACATAGTGCAAATCATTTTTATAACATGCACTAAAATTTATTTTTTCCATGATGAATTGTCCTTAGAGTTGAAAAGAATCTTACCATCATATAGGCATACACCCTCCCTTCACTGAAAATGGTCAACTATTTTAAGTACAGATCTTTGTTGATCATTTTATTTTGCTGTGGCATAGAAATCTTAAGATTTTCGATTTTTAAAAAACCCTGTAAGGGCGAAAAGGAAAAAGAAGCTCTGGAATAATAATTAGCTTTCAGACACATTTAAAATCTTTAGGAGACATTATAACAAATAGGAGCTCTGGTTCAAATTTTATAGGATTCTTATATAAAACTAATATTGAGTTTTCTGTTGTAAAAACAGCCCTGTGTTCCTCTGCCATTATTTGGGCTTAAAACTATAATTAAAGGCCAAGGCCATGCCCCAGATTCCATGTTAGTCATTTTTTATTTTAAAAATACCCCAAATGGGACAAATTCGTACTGGGACTGAGACAATATACTTAGTTCAAAAAGGTGAAGGAGGTAATAAGCTGTCTCAAAAGCCTCTTTTCCCCTTAGGGTCACACATCCACCTGCAGAAGCCTTGTCTGAAGAAGCCAATGGGGCACCTGCCTGGCTACTCCCATAGTCAGGTGGGTTAAGTAACAGATTATTTTCAGATGGGAGAGTATTTCAGTATTTCTTAACATGATTTAGAAATTACAAATTATCATTGAAGCTGGAAATCTTGAAATTCCCAAGTAAATAGACATTATTCAAGCATACACATCAGTGGACTATTAGACTAATTTTAACATAATAAGCAAAGAATTAAAGAGTTCACATTCACATGTGCTTTTCTCACGTACACTCGCACATTTAAGTTTGGCACAATGTGAGCGCAAGGTGGAGATTAGCATATTGCATAATCACATCATTATACCAATTGAACCAGATATCTCTTTTTAAAAATATCACATTTTAATATAAAAAGCTATACTATAAATTACTACATAGTAAATTCAATACTCTGAAAAAATACCACCCTGGAAAACCGCATCAGATTTCAAGTTTGCATTGGATAAAGAGAGTTAACAGCAAACTCGTTGTAAAATGGTATTCACAACCTGAAATGCTGTGCATGCTGCGTATTAGTAGGTGCTTTAGCACCTTCAGAAGTCAATTCTAGGCTGGTTCACTGAGGTTCATAAATATATTGTTTTCTGTTTTTGTTTATAGTTCCAAGTCAACTTATTTTCCTGACTATTGATGAGATAGATCATTGATGAGCTAAAAAGAAACTTTGCAAGGAAAGAGATCTATTAAAGGCACTAATATTTTCATAGCCTAAACTCCAACAGTTTACATTTCCAGGGAAAAAAATAAACAAAAACTAAGTGGCCATTTTAGTTACTTAAACCTTGTTTCCCCTTTTGGTCTAAAGCTCATACGATGTTCTGTGAGAATTTCTCCTTCTTTTCAATACATACAAGTCATTTTTTATCCTGTTATACAGTTCACCTGCACAAAAATATAGGGCTATTAATTGAAAGCACATAGTAAAAAAACAAATTCAAGAATAAAAGACATCCTCAACTGGAAAGTTGTAAAGTTAGGGAAGTCAAATGGACGTTTATGTTGCCATTTGTTTTGCCATTCTCCTATTTTCTTTGTATAACAGATCTACATAATGTGATATTGAATAAAACATATGGCATATGTAATACAACAGAAGAGATATGGCACAAGTTCTCTGAATAATCTCTTTAAATAAATCACCCTGTCTTTAAAAATATTAGTGATTTTTTCCTCACATGGAAGATTTCAAACAGGATCCTGGAATCCAAAAATGCAGAACTACCTTATGTTAGTAAGTTTACAGTCATCTTTGTTTTCCTATCTAGAACAAAATCTAAAAGAAAGCAACCCAATGTATTGTACCAGAAGAGGATGATAAATGGAAGAGGAAAACGATTTAATGAAACACTAGTTCACAATTCTTTCACAAAAGAAAAGTTAAATCCTGTATCACAAGTAAGTCTAAAATGAAATCTTTGCGGGAACTCTAACAGAACATTTTACCTATGTTATTTACTATGAAAAAAATGGATATATTTTCAAAAATTAGCATGTATGTGTCATATTCAAGTCACCCTTAACTAACCAAAAAGTATTTAAAAAGCAGTGCAGTTGTGTCCTACTGGATAGTTGTAAGCATCTCTTTAGGCACTTCACTGGTTCGTTGACATAATACAAATTAAAGCTATAAACACATAATGTTGTGCTCTCTGAAGATAGTCTAATCAAGCAACATAAACCAATGCAGAAATGTGACTTTTTGGCCGCTTATTCTTCCCCTATGACTTGATATCTTTTTTTAACCAATTGTCCAAGGAAATTTTTCTGGGGAAGGGAAGGGAATGCTTTGGCATTATGAAAGGAACGTTGTTCAATCCCAGTAAGGTAAAACTGAAAACAGCCTGTGCAATAAAGAAATTTGAAAAAATTTCTTTATGGCTCTGTTTAAAAGGACACTTTTGCAGTGACATGAAAGGGGGAAACTTGAGTATTTTTTGAACATATTGCACTGTTTTTTTGTTCAATCACATTAATGCATAGAAACACAATTTTTACCTTTGAATAATAAACTGTCTAACCTATTATAAGAAGAAAAATCATGGAAAATAATTTCTAAAAGCCTAACAGGAAAAAAATAGGCATATTAACCTTCCTTTGCTTAACAAAATATAGAAAAAAACTATGAGAAGGGAAAAATGTGCAAAGAAAATTTTTGGTCAGTCTTGTGTGGGTACAGGTTTATATGTGCCAACTAAATGAACTATAAGCAGCACTGTGAGCACTGATTATTTAAGATGACTGAGGATTACTGTCAGTGATAGGATTGTGTGTAATACCACTTTTAATATATACATCTGATAGGAAAACGTTCTGTTTTAGAAGAGAAAGAAAATAGCTGAATTTGGCATTTCAGTAGCATGCTATAGAATTCATTATGATTAATTTCACATTAAATTACGGACAATGGCTGTATCACATTTCATGTCATCACCAATAGCAGTAAAACAACAACAAATGAACAAACAAAAAAAACAGTGCCTGACAAATAATCTCCTAGGGACACAAATAGGTGTCCAGTGAGCAGCTTGGTTCAACAGCGCATGCTTTTCCTCCACCAGATTTAGGACACAACATTAAAATTTTAGAGGTCATTCTTTGCTGAATTCCAATATCTGAAAAACAATTGCTTGAGCAGATTGTAAGCGCTTGTCCTTATTCTTAAAAAAAAGGGCGGGGTTGGGGGGAGAAAAAATACACATACACACAACCCAAAAGCGCTGAATTAAGCATTAATAAGCCAGATTTGTGATTTATGATCAGTATCCAAAACTCCAACTATAAACAATGCAAAGTAGTGCTCCTCAGTATTATTTTTGCAATTGTTAGTAATGTTAAGCATCAAGGAAAATAAAACACATCATTGCACATTACAGCCGCAAAAAACAAAAACAAAAAACAAACGGCTAAAGTTTGACACTAGATAACTGAATAATTTTTGATGCTATATCACAAATAGCTTCTGATGTTTATCTTATGTGAAAGGTCTTTATACTGTATGACATTTTCCTTGGGTGATACTTCAGGTCAAATGCCGAGTTATGGCACGAAGAGCATAAAGAAGTTCGGCTTGCATTCGTGCTTCCATTAAAAGTAGATTGACATGAACCTAGAAGCGAAAATGTTATCAGTTTAGTAACCATTATAAATACCTAAAAAACTTTAGACTTTTCTCATACATTAGACATTCAGAAAGGTTTTTTATGTGTATATAAGCAATATACAAACACACGCCTAGGCATATTTATCCATGTTCATGATGCAGCACTCAAACCTATGTCTGTAAAAAATGGCTCTGTGAGCAGTAAAAATAACTCATAAAATCTAGAAAATTCTGATAACTTTATTAGAATAAAGTTTTATTTTTGTAAAGTCAATCTTTTGGATTATAAACTAAAAATCTGCCATTCATTTTTTTTTTTTTTTTTTACAGCTTATGCTTATCCTGAAAAAGCTTTAAAAATTTTTCCTAGTATTTACTTGAAAGATACTAAATTGAAAATCTGATGCTTAAAGTTTCTAATTAGTGTTTGATACTTGTTAGACATACATAGCTTCCCTAGAACATTTCTTTTGGAGTCACATCTCAGCTAGTAAGTTAAAATGAGTATCCATAAGTTTTCAAAATTTACTACAAAAAATATGTTTTAATATTATATTATTTTGATATATTTCTACCAGTTGGATATATAGTTGGATATATTCTCCTGATGAGTAAAGAGAATTTCTAGATACAATGTAGAAAAGGAAGAAAATCTAGAGCAAACATATAAATAGGGGATAAAGACCCATCAAGGAGAAATGCTAGATATAAAATGGGTATTTACCTGATGTGATTGCTCTAAGACTTCAAAAAATCTGTTAGGTACTGAGGCCATAACATTCTCTGCTAAGATCATGCAGTTTATTAGTGAATGTTTCCTTAAAAAATTTTTTTACTCTCAAGCTTCGAAACTGTGATATAAAGGAGATTCTTGAACTTAAAGGTTAAAAGACCTAGGACTTAAGGCCAGCTTCTTTATACTATGATGTTGATAAAGATCCTTAACATTTATTAGGTTTTAACTTAATGTTTCCTATATATTTCTTTCAAATAAATATTTTTATGTAACAGTATATTTGGCTCAGAGGTCCTCAATTATATTGTCAAAATACTAAATTACTATGTTGGGGTAAGAAACTATTTCCTTTTTTTTTTTTTTTTTTTTTTTTTTAGAGACAGTGTCTTGCTCTGTTGCCCAGGCTGGAGTGCAGTGGAGTGATCTCAGCTCACTGCAAACTCTGCCTCCCAGGTTTAAGTGATTCTTCTGGCCTCAGCTTCCCAAGTAGCTGGCACTACATGTGTGCGCAAACACGCCCAGCTAATTTTTGTATTTTTTAATAGAAATGGGGTTTCACTATATGTTGGCCAAGCTGGTCTAGAGCTCCTGACCTCAAGTGATCCACCCTCCTCACCCTCCCAAAGTGCTGGGATTATAAGCATGAGCTACTGCACCAGTCGAAACTATTTTCTTAATAGGTTAACTCTAGTGGTTAAAGAATCTTTAAATGGAATATAATATATAATTACACCTAACACAAGATTTCAGTAGGTCTGATTTTTATTAATAGTTAGAACTGCAGTTTTCAAATGTACTTTGAAGATATCAATACTTAGATCTAGTATTTCAAAGGCTCATGCTAAACTTTTACTTTATACACTATGTTGAACAAAGCATATAACCAAAATTGGGTTATTATTCAATAAACCTGAATTTAAAAAACCCAGATAGTGGCCAGGCACAATGGCTCACACCTGTAATCCCAGCACTTTGGGAGGCTGAGGTGGGCGGATCACCAGAGGTGAGGAGTTTGAGACCAGCTTGGCCAACATGGTGAAACCGTCTCTACTAAAAATACAAAAAATTAGCCAAGTGTGGTGGCAAGTGCCTGTAATCCCAGCTACTTGGGAGGCTGAGGCAGGAGAATTGCATGAACCCAGGAGGCAGAGGTTGCAGTGAGCCAAGATTGCACCACTGCACTCCAGCCTGGGTGACAGAGCGAGACTCTGTCTCAAAAAACAAAACAAAAACCCAGGTAGCCAGATGATGCCACTTCCACGTCAACAGCAATAATTTATTAATACTTTCATGTGTTATTTTTTATAACCATGACTTCCTATCTGAAGAACTGTCTATAGTATAATGCTTAACATCGAAACACTTACTTTTTCTGAGTGTTTGAACTGCCGCCAGTAACTATCATACATGCGCTTTGTAGTTCTCTCAGGATAGCAGGTCACTGTCTTAATGTAAACCTTCAAGCTTCTTTCAAGTAATTGATTAACTTCTCCATAATCATAGTCATCATACCTATGAGCAGTATAACAATAGCTTTATAATGACAAAATCAAAATATTTAATTTCTAAAGTTATGGACATTTATTGTTTAGTAATTAAATACTAAAAGCTCATTAATTAATTGAATCAACAAATGTTTACTGAGTGCCCATTATGTGCCATGCACCCTTCCAGGCAATAGTGATATATTAGTGAACAAAACAGACAAAAATTCTTGGTCTCATGGAGCTTAAATTTTGTTGAAGAAAAAAGGAAAAATAATTAAAAAGGTAAACACATTGTAGTCAGATGGTGATAAATGCCATGGAGAGGAAATGGAACTTGGTCTGGGAGGAGAGGGGTTGTTATTTTAAATAGGGTGAGCAGGAAGACTTCTCTGAAAGGTTGCTACTTGAACAAATACCAGATGGTGGTAAAGAAGCAAGTGTTAAGGACTTGAGGTAGGAGTCAAGTGTTTCAGGGAAGAGGGAGTAATCACCGAGTCCCATGCTGCCAAACATTCAGGTAAGATAACTGGGAACTGACCACTGGAAGTAGCTATATGGAGGTCACTGGCAACCTTGGTAAGAGCAGTTTTGTTGGTTGATAGGGACAAAAGCCTGACACTGTGAACAGATTCAAGAGAGAATGGGAGATGAAAAACCGGTGACAGTAAAGATACACAGTTTTGTCAGAGGATTGCTTTGCATGAAAGCAGAAAAATGAGGCCATAGGCCAGAGAGAAATGAAAGGTGAAACTGAGATTTTCTTTAAAGATAGGAGAAATTAAAAGTGTGTTTCTATGCTGATAGGAAAGATGCAATAAGAGAATAAAGCTGATTATGCTGGAGAAAGAAGGGAGTATTGCTAGAACTGAGATCTTTAGAAAATGAGAAATGGGATTTTGTGTATAAGTATATAGGAACATAGTAATAACAGCAGAGACAGCAGAGTGAGCACAGTTGCGGACCGATAGGTAAATGTGGTATTGGGAGCTTGTGGAATTTCTCTGTTATATTTCAGTTAATTTTTACCCCAAATATAATGCTTAGTTAAAAAAAAAAAAGAGTATCTTAATGAATTTATGTAAGCTTCATTTTGTAGCATCCAACAGATAAATATACCCACTATAACATTTGTTGCCTGTATACAATACATATTTATTGCATTTAAATTGAGTTCCACTAGTGTTTATTTTTCTTAAGTACATAGACATGATGTATATGTGTTTTAAAATGTATTGACTCTTTGATAACATTGTCTAGCATGGTAAATGGATAAATAGCTTGGTTATTACATAAAACCATAATCTTTTACAAGGAATATTATGTTGTTAGTCGATTTATCAGTAAATTTTGGAGTTCTTTAGCTAAAATTATAAAAAATACTTAACACATTGAATTCGAATTCTCATAAAGTCTTTCTGATCTGTGGTCAAGTTGAATATATTTGTAACGGTAATTCTTTTCTGTCTGCTAATCCATCTCCATAAAAGCCTCAAAACCACAACTCAAAAAGGCACATTCTCCAAAAAGTGCTTTCTTGATTAGACCATTCAATCTCATTTACTCAGTGTCCTCTCAATGCTAATGTTCTAAATTTAGAGGTCATTAATTTATATTGGCTGATATGTTTCATTTCAGTGTTATATGACCTTACGTAAACTTATGAAGGCACAATCTGTTCTAGTTTAGTTTATACCCTAATTACCATTCCTTAAAAATAATTTTTAAAAAACAAAACTAACTATACAAACCACAAATTACTATAGTGATCTAAAAGGACACTGCACATGTTTTTTTTAAAACTCATCTATTCTTCCAGGAAGGATTCTCAAATTTGATCTAATTCTATCCTTTCCCCATTGATTACTGATGCACTTTTCCCTCCATAGTAAATTTCTATGTGCATCAATGTTAAGATTCATAACACTTAAGAAAAATGCTTCTCCATAAAGTGAAATTTTAAAAATCAAAAGTCTACATGTAATATTTTCTTCCCAGAGTCATATACTTCTAAACAGGACAAAAATAAAACTCATGCTTGAACTTTCACTTAGAAATGTATAAAACTGTCTCTACAATGAACGTACCTGATTCCAAACATACAATGAACATAGTTGAATAAAGCTCTGCGCAGCATGGTTGTGTCAACATCCTCGTGGGTGGCCATAGTGTTATATGTGAGATTGTAGACCATCCGAAACTTTTCATCAAGAAGATGCCCAATGTCAGAATAAAGTCTGTTCACTAGGGAGAACCCATGATTTTCCCAGGTATAGTCCTAAAAGAATAAAATGTATTTAATTACAAAGTGGGTATTTTCCATGTAAATTCTGTCTTTATTAAATACAACTAATGAAGCAAGTATATGAGGATATTTCTAATTGAGGTCTAGGTTTGCAGCTTTATTAAGGTTTTACCAAGTACCCTTCATATCAGTTAGATCAGAGTGTCAGGATGTTTCTTCATAGGGTATGGGATTTGCCATATTAGTAATGAACTCTGGCCACCTCCTGTAGTCAGGTACTATGCACATTATGCCCTTATCTGAAGGGCCCCAGGAAATCTTGGAATATTCGTATGTGAAGAAACCTACCCAGTCACATGGACTATTAGCAGATCATCTAAAATAACCAAGAAGGAGTTTGTCATAATTCAATCATATACCCTCTTAGGAGTCATATCACTGTGGTGGCTATTTCCTAGGGGTGAAGATTAGAGTAACCCTTAAGCCCGTGACTATTAGTGTATGATTTTATTTCAAGAAAAAGTGATGTCACTTGTTTTCCTCCCTGTTTCCCTCCAAAATATGGTATAAACATTATGTAAATACCATGTAATAACAGAAGTAACTGAATAAAGCAAACTGTTTCCTTTTGTCTTCTTAGGGAGAAAAATGTTGAAATAATTATCCATCTATTGGGATCTCCAATTAGACTAGGCTGAAACTAGGTGAGATAAAAAGATTTCTTGATCCTATCAAAAATTCTTTAGATGCCAATTTTTTACCTTTCAACACCTGACAGTTAAAATGACAGTATTTTCTAGTGTCTCTGAATTAAAGACATTATACCTGAGCTCGGAATGTTGGCAAATGCTCTTCTCCTCGTCTGGCAAAGTCTTCATACCCAAAACCAGGGTCTTCAATATATCGCGAGACATCAGATGTTATAATCATGTCATCTTCAAACTCTAAGGACAATAATAAACAATCGAGTGTTAAGGATACTGTACATGGTTAAGACAACAAAACGGAACTCCATTTTCTTCCACTTGTTAGCTTTTCTATGGATTTCTAAAGTGAAAACATTGACTTCTTGACTTAAATTTATATAAAATATATACTGCTAAATTTTTAAATATAATTTCATTACCAAATACTGTGGCAATCTTACCATGTGACTAGTTTTCCAGGTAAACTGACTAAATTAAAATATCTAACCAGTAGTAGCGAAGGATCAATAAGCTAGTTTTACTAATTTAGAAATGGAAGATAGCATAGGCCTGTGAGTATAAAGCTTAACCATTTTTCTGTTTTGCTTTTATCTCTCCAGGGGATGAAGTGGGATGACAGGAAGGAGAAGAGATGAAGGTGAAAGACCACTCTGAGTTTAAGATAAACTTTGTTAAAATTACATGGTGTTTTATCTGGATGCATTCACAGTAAAAATTAGTTCAATATAGTTTATTTTTAGCTTACAAAGAAGGACATAGGGAGAAGGATCAGGAAGGACACTCGGTGGAGAGGAGAATAGACTTTTGGATGCCGTTATCACTATCTTAATTCACTTGAGTGCTAAATAGGGGAGGCTCAGTTTGTGAATATTTAGTTTTATGCCTAAGATATATGCACTTTTCCATGCATATGAAAACAAAAAGTACACAACATATGGACTAATCAGACTATGAATAGAATATTACCAAAGTAGCATTCAAGAAGATAGCAAGGCAATAATAACATTTTAAGAAAACTGATTTCTGCATACTTGATGACATTAACAATTTACCACTGAAAAAGTTTAAATGTCCAATGTATATTAATTTATGTAAAAACAGTTCTATCTCACTTTTTTAGATTGGTTTGTCTTTATAACTACATTTTTTTCTGATTTTAACCATTAAAAGGCAATGAACAAGCTTCATTTACTAGCTTGTAGTCTAGAAAATGAACATATATTTCTCAAAATAAAAATCTAGCTCTTTCCCTGAAAGGAATAATATTTTCATTGTAAGTATTTTAGTATTAAATGTCACATTTCATAAATAATAAATAGTAAAACAGTATGGTATAATAAAAAACACTGTAATTCTTAACTGGGAAAATTTTGAGAGGCTTAAAAAACGAATGAAATTATGTTAATTCTTCCAAAAGAAAGACCTAGTAGTAATTCTTCATTATCTTTAATCTTTGCTATTGTATGAAAATCCTAACAATAAGTATTCTTTTCTCACAAGTTTTCAGCTGTCTTCAGGTCACTGCTGTGGACTTAACTGGGTGCTTGATGATCACAGCAGGAAAGACATAAGTACTCTGGCTACCCAATTTTGGATGAATCTTATTAAAGTTCTTACCAAACTTCTTTATTACATATAAAGAAAAGAGACTGGCATTTATTGAGTACTTATGATATACCAAGTACCATACTACACACTTAGTATCTATTTTTTGTTTCATTACTACAGAAAGAAATATCCATTTAAGAAATAAATTAACTGTAACTTACAAATACCATTGTCTGTACTGTAACTGTGTCAATAAGAAATACAATGTACAGATGTATAAGATGATGTGGAAAACGTCTAAACATTAAATGCTTAAATTGATCTGCAGCTTTTAAGTGATTTTTCAGTCCTGTGAAGAGAATTTTCAGGCTTATCCCTGGCCCAATCCCATAACCACTTTATTTTCTCCTTGTGCTCCAGCACTCTATTCAAGTCAACAGAAACACTTTTAAAATGGCATTTTCAGTGCATTATCTCTTAACATTTACAAACCAGCTTATACTTTCCTTAATTCAGTTCATTACATAATTATAGAACTGAAGCAAAAATTATAAAATGTAGTAGCAATCACTGAGACTGCTATGAAAAGGAATTTTATAGGTTGCAAAGTTTATGGGTTGCAAAGTTAAGTCAAATCAAAAACAGTAAATAATAGCTAAACTCTATAAAACAGTGTCTCTCTAGAAGTGGTTTTTCCTTTGACACTGCACAACCAAGTGGTTTTATTTGGCAAATATTGATACTGGAGTTGACTATTACATAGTTGGTTCTTTAGTTTTTGTTTTGCTCATATACATTTTCAAGTTGTATGACCTCTAAACATTTTAAAATAAACAGTAAAAAGTAAGTAGTCAGCCAAATAAGAGAAATGATCCTAGGAAAAATCACTATGCACTAATTTTTAATTTAGGAGTCAATTAACATCTGTTTCCTAGACAATTTTTATTCACAGAAAGAAATGTACAAAGGTCCTTCAATCCACAAATACCTTTTTTCCTAAATTTATCTTAAGAAGTTAAAATTAGCATTCTGATTATTAAACCTAAAACTCGTTTTAATTCTATCTAAACAAATATTTCAAAGTCTGTACTCAAAAGAAATAGTATTTTGCTCATTATCTGCATTATTCTGCCCCTAAGAAGTAGTTACTGACATAATACAGGAACATTCTGTTGCAGTAATGGAATGCCTAACTGGAAAAACAAAAAGCAGTAAAAGCTAGTTAACCCTGTTACCAAGCTACAGAATATGACCCCTGTAGAATACTTTAAACATTTATTTTCTTCAAAAGACTTGAAAAACTATTCTTAGAATCCTTACAGCGAATCTGGAATACTTTATAACACTGGTCAAACCAAGACTTTTTTTATATAAAAAAACCCTTTTTATTTCTATTTTAAAACATGGTATTTTTTTATACAAAAAAACCCTTTTTATTTCTATTTTAAAACATGGTAAGTCTATACAAATGACTCAACTAGCTATTGTACTGAGTCTTTTTTCTGTATTTTCTTTGTGCAGCCAGCAAATTTGGTACTAGCAATGATTAAGAGTGAAATATATATTTTATATATATATTTTGTGTGTGTGTGTGTGTGTGTGTGTGTGTGTATGTATGAGGGTGTATATGTATGTATACTGACTATTTCCTTGAAATAGCCTCTTTATTAAAATTATAATTTTTGGCTCAGGTCCCAGACTTACTAGTCAAAATTCACTTTTGAAGGCAGTAGTCTCCGCTTAAAGTTTTAAGAAGGTCGAGACTGAAATCTAAAATATATTTTTAATATTTCAAAAGACCTAAGAGAAATAAAACATTGATATGTTTCAAGTTTTAGTGATCTTAATGAAGTTCTTAGAAATTTCTGAAAACACAGATATTACTAACTTTGATAAAAATGTTTACATTTTTAAACATTTGTTTACCTAGAAGGTTCATCATAGATTATTTTCCTTCACCCTCACCTGTTCTCTCTAGCTGATTTTTATAATCAACTTCTAATTTCTGTTCCCAGTTATATGCTGATAACTTCTAAAATTCCATCTTGAACTTGAAGCCCTCTCCTGATTTCCTATCTCTTCTACCCTTTGTATTCCAAGAGTGGTTTACATACTAGCAACACTGGCATTACTTAGAGGCTTGATAGAAATGTGGCTTCTCAGGCCCTACCCTAGACTGATTCAACTTCTGCATCTCAACAAGATTCCCCAAGTGACTCGTATGAACACTGAAGTTTGAGAAGCTCTGTGCAAGACATTTCCAGACTGGCTGTTTTATAGACATCTCTACTTGAAATGTCCAAAATATGGTAGGTTACATATTTCTTAAGGTTAGCAAGATCCTTATGGTAGGGCCTCTACCTACCTAACCAGATTTCTCTTTACACTACCTGTTTGATGATGTACACCCTAACAACAAAAGAACCACTTGTTCTTGGACCCAGCATCCTGTTTCCTTACTATTGTGCTTTTGCTCGGGCCTGGATGCTGTTTACCTTGTCCTCCTGTGC